>VXAU01004446.1:110229-124247 GCA_013399695.1 Formicarius rufipectus
AAAAAAAACCAAACCAAAAAAAAACAAAAAAAAAAAAAAAAAACACCAGCAACAGCAGAGCTTTGGTATTAGAGAAGCAGACTGTGAAGTTGCAGTCTTTTAAGAAACAGAAAAATATAGGGCAATGCACTCCAGGCATAAGTTTAACCTGCATCTTGTTCTGTGAGTTAATGATGGCCTGACTTCTAGAAGCCCATGCTACAATCTTGGTTCTGGTAGTGATGTATGTGTCACTGAACTGCTATTTTGCTAAGAACAGCATCATCATATTTAATTATTTTTAGGGGTTCTTGTTATTGATTTTTGTCACAAAAAAAAAAAACCAAACACCACAAAAACAAAACAACAAAACAAAACAAAAAACCCCAAAACAACAAATAAAACACCAACAAAAACAAAAACAAACCAACAAAAGCAGGCGTGTTTTTGTTTGTTTGTTTTTTAATTCAGCTGTGAAGACAGTACAAAATTGATCAAAATCAAAAATATCAATTAGTTATGCCAAAGGCTTCACTTTATATCACTCAGACAGAATAAGTTGAAAAATGGTTTTATAGATGGTATATATACTTCTCAGACTTCACAAGAGAGATGAAACAAAGTGCAGAGAATTAACCTGGATGCATGAATTGCATTTGCAGTTATGCTGTTATCTCATTTGTATCTCTTTTCACAGAGGTAAAATTTGAAAATGGTTTATATTTTCTTTCTATATACACAGATACATGTAGATACAGAGATAAGTCATGTGGTTTTCTAAGAAAACAGTGATCCAGCATCTTTCTACAGCTCGTGATGAATGCTAATATGTCTAGTGACAGGAATATGCAACCTGAATCAAGATAGTAATTGTTTACTTGGCTTTTAAATACATCTTGTTAGTCTTATAGTCCTAATTTTATCTTGGGAGAACTAATGCAAACATGTAAATAAATATAAACAATGTTTAAATACAGCTTCCCATTTTAGTGCAGAATGTTATTTCTAAATTCAAAATGTTTAGGTCTACTAAATAAGATATAAAGCACTTGCAGCAAATATTAGGCACAAAGTACCTTTAAAAGCCTGGACCAAGGAATAAAGTGACAAAAATATTTCCTCTGTTCTTTAGTTTTGGCTTCTGGAGGTGCAATAAGGGCAGATACTGTTCTGATCCTTCACAAATTTAATTGAAAGGAGTAGAGCAAAAAACCTGGTGGATTTTCCACCGTCATGGGATTTTCACCTCTATACTGCATTAGTCATCACAAGCAGGGTGCTCAGAAACTGATAAGGAAAACTATTTCACTAAAAGCAATTGTTCTTAGCAATTAGTCTTAGAGGATGTTACAATATGAAATGTTATCCAGCCAGCAGGTAGACATTAGACACTTTTTTTCATTGTGTAACACACAAAGACACAGAGGCTTAATCCACTAAGAGGGACCCAACAATCCCAAAAGTAGGTGGACAAACAGGACTGGCCCCAGAAGAGGACTCGGAGAGGGACCAGGAAGATAACAGACTTCAGTTTTACTTCAAAGATGATCCATGTCACAGAATTTGGAGTCACTCAGGTGTGCCTAATGAGGGTCTAGGATCTCAGAAGTCTTGTGTGGACGTATTAGTCTGCTTAAAAAAGTTAAAGTATGCACAGGAAGTTCTCAGAGAGAGAAGCTCCATTCTGGATAAAAGTTTAGTTCTTTTTATATAAAAAAGATATAAGAGAGCACAGAACATCACCACTTCAGGCAGCCAACAGATGCTGCCAATTTCTGGTTTTTACCTGGGGCAGTCAAGTGATGACGAGTTTCTGGTTCCCAGATCCAGTTCCCAAACTCACATCTTCCAGACTGGCAGGCAGTTTCCCTGTCAGTATTTCAGAAGGCATTTTCTTCTGGTCAGTAATTTCCCCCTTCTAACAAGGTTGCCTTTCTGACTGCTCACCTCAGAGGGGGAGAGAGAAATGAGGTATAATTCCAAAATCCATATTTTTCTTATCTGTGCTCTAGAACAGTTCTACTCCTTTCTAGAAGTGTCTCAATCCAGTCAGCATTTATGACACTGGGAAGAATGCATAAAAACCAGTTGATAACATAACCAAGGATGATGCTGGATTTTATGCATTATTGTTTCATTGTATTTGAATGCCCTTACTAGAAGAGAAAAATTTAAAATTTTAGCCTATCTGTAATTCATTATTCAATAGTTAACCATGTTAAAATTATATTGGAAAGAGAAGAAAAAAGAATTTTTTTGGCTACCTCAAGGTTTCTCCTGAGACAAGAAAAATAACAATAAGAGGAGAGTTGAGTTGTGCATAGCATAATATGAAACCTTGTGTATATAACTGTAGAGTAAAAAATGTGAATGGAAAAGAGAGTGCAGCAGCACCCATGGACTTGCATTACTGAAAGTGGCCCTGTATAGCTGCCAATAACTTCCCAATAAATAGGAGGAATGTGGTATAGTTAAGCATACCATTTGTACACTTACAATGACATTTAGATTCTCCATGATGTGCTTATCATCAGTATATGTCGATATAGCCTGGAGAAAAGGAGGCTCAGGGGGGACTTCATCATGCTCAACTACCTGAAAGTTGTTCCCTACTTCCAAGTTACAAGTGACAAGACAAGAGGTAATGGACGTATAGGGAGGTTTAGGTTTGATATTAGGGAAAATTTCTTCACTGTAGGGGTTGTCCTTTGGAAAAGGTTTCCCAGAGAAGTGGCTGAGTACCATCTCTGGAGGTATTTAGAAAACATGTAGATGCGGCACTTAGGGGTATAGTTTACAGGTGAACTTGGCAATGTCAGGTTAACTGTTGTACTCAAAGGGTTTTTTTCAACCTAATTCTTTCAAGTAGTTCAAAAGGTGAATATATTTGATAAATTCCCAAATTGTCTGATGAGCTTTGCATACATTTGAACAGCTAAAAAGAACTAGTAGGCAGCACATTATTCTTCTGTTTAATGCAGATCTCACCTCTAATGTATCAGGGTTTGGGAGTTCACTACAGGCTTATTTGTATCACTGATTCTCCAAGGACTAGAGGATATATTTTTGGTGTCAATATTACTTATATTGGTGTTTCTGAAGGTTAATTATTTGTGGAAATAGCAATAAGATCATAATTTATTCTGGGACTGGTTCCACCACTTTTCTTCCTTTAGAGTTGAAGCCAGAAAGAAGACCAAATAAATCAGTTAAGTCTCTTATAAATAACACCAGTGCTGACCTTGGATGGGAATGGAAAAATCAAGTTCTCTGCTATCAAATTCCTTTATGACTGTTTTGATTTCAACCTTACATTTTGCCTACATGTTGAATAGTGGTATTTTCTATTGAAGATTCTACTGAAACATTCATACCACAGTCAGATGTGATTCTTTATGAATACTAAAAATGAGGAAAACTAAAGCTGCATCTTGTTGTTCTTATCAGAAAGCAATTTCAGCAGTACAAAGGAAGATATTGTGAAGTATGTTGTTTCCATCTCCTTTGAAATGCTTGCATCTTATTCTGAGTCTCTTTAAGAAACTAACAATTCAGAAAAGCAAGAATAAAGAAGCAACTCTTTATCGTGTTTCTATTAACACAGTATCAGCCTTAAGTAGAAGTGAAAACAACATAAACAGTTCAAGATGGTAGTAGAGAAGATGAACAGCAAAAAAACTTGCAAGAAGAAACTACTCTAAGCCTTGTGGTTTGTTTCTGGTTTGGTTTGGGCTTGGTTTTGGTTTTGTTTTTTTTTCCCCCCGAAGATAAATATTTCATATTTCATTTTTCCTTTGGGTTGAATGGAAAGAATTACATTGCTGACATAAAGGTATTACTAATTCCCACAAATTTAAGCTATTATTAGGAGCCACTGGACTCTATGAGCACCATTTCTGGTTCTCAACACAGCTACTGAAGCCTGTCAACTGGAAGTTTGGGTTATAATTTTATGCTCCATTAACTACATTTATAGTACTAATTTCATATTTTGTAAAAGAGAATATGTGTGTAGAACAGGAAATAATACATGTTCAATGTGAATTCAAAGATGGGTACATATTATGAATAGTATTATATATATGTGGATATATGCATATACATCTATTCTTGCATACACACCTAAATAAGGATAAAATTCCCACTTCCATATTTTGGTGGTGGTCTCTGTATTTAACTGTTTATAAGCTGATGTCCTGCAGACATCTTTATTATCATTGTTATTGTTCATACCTGTTAAATCTCATCAGAGACTAATGCTAATGGTTAGCTTAGTCTTATTTTTTCCGTATTAAGTCTTCCTCTAAATCACTGTGAAGAATCAGTTGAGTCGTAAAGCTTCACCACCTCATGAAGCTGTAGTGATTTCAGTTTAACACAACCTGCACAAGCATGTTTGTATTTGAACTACCTGTTTTTTACTAAAGAGTCCTTTTCATAGCAAAAGAACATTCATACTCAGAAACAAGAGTCATGAAATAAAACTTTATCCTCTGTGATCCACTTACAGACTCTTTTTATGAATTTCTCAGGTAATTTCAACTATTTTTAGCAAGATGCATATTGCTTAATGTCTGTGCTGGTATCACGAATTCAGCAGATAGCTGTGGGCTGGAAATTTGTGTAGAAGATCTCTGTGAAATTAGAAATCTTGGTAGTATTGCAACAACAAAAGAAAACAGAAATATCCTTCCTTTTCTGGAAATTCTTTCTTTCTGGAACCTGGATTAAGAAGATCTGCATTTCAGAACTGCTATTCTATTCTCCCTCCAAACTTTCATTGACATACGAGAATGTAGAGCTACCTCTAATTCTCAGGATGTAAGAGAATATAGACAGTGAGTGCTAAGAATTTAAACTGAACTGAGGACCTCTTCTGTCTTAAGACTGACATAATTGCTTCAAATAACACATCTTCCAACACAGTCACATCCATTGTGACATCGCATCAAAACAGGTGAACTTTCTATAGGTAGTACTGAAGGCACAACAGGCTTATTAAATTAAAAAGAGTTAAGAATAAAGTCCTAAGTCAGAGTCTCACTTTAAATTGAAAATCTATTACATGAAATGAAGAAGGCTTTTTGGCTATAGATGTCACCAAAACTTGAAAAAATATTATAAAATTTAAATTTAAATGTCAAATTCAAATGTCTACCATGTAGACAAGACAAAAATCATCTTATATGCCCATCACAGTCATGGAAAGCAGCAGACAATTCTATGTCAAACATGATTTCTTTTAGCAACTTAAATCTGTTATTCCAGAATTCATGTAAGGTGCCATTTGAGATGCCCTAGGATACTTTTGACATCCACACAGGGTTTGCAGGTTTAAAAACAGGCCTTATAACTTCCTAAAGTGGCAGTTAAATCTCAGGAAGGATATAATAGAGCGCATTTAATGTCATTAGACATCTATACAGAAGTAACTGAATTACCTTGAGGTGTCTACATGAGGATTAACGTAACAATATCTTACAGTAGTTTTTCTTCTTAAAGATAATAAAAAGAGTCTGTGGTGATTAGTACAAGTAAAGATATTTGTCATGCAGGTGTCTCCATCTGATTGGTAAATTACATCCATTTTTATCCTGAAGGGAAAGATAGTGATTAATATGAAAATAATACATAATATGTGAAGGAAACAGAGGTGAAAACATATAAATCTAAAGGAGGAATAAGTCTGAGAGTAAAATAATTACATTTAGATGTCTATCAGTTTGTTAGGAATTTAAGCTCTCTTTAAGAACATCTAGTTATTGAAGCAAATGCAGACCATCAACAGTATTGCTTAGTTTAGTTTGAAGTACACACCTAAAATATTATTCTGTTCCTGAAATATTTTCACATAGAGCTCTTTGAGACTCATTCTTGACATCTGCAGAGATCCGACAGATATAACACAGGTCTACCAGGAAACTATCATGCATCTGGAGCTGGAGTTGAAGGCCAGAGGCTTACATTTACATAATTGCATTCTGCTTACAGCTGGTATAGAATTCAGTTGGGACAGGCTGTTAATATAACATAGTTGTAATTTGCCACTTAATTCTTTGCAAATGTAACACATTTATTTCTATATGACAGTATGACACTACAGGAATGACATGTAGCATTATGAAGCCCTATAGAATATCTTATGAGGTGAATAGCATGATAAATTTAGTGTCTGCATTTGTAACTCTTATGTTGGTGTCTGTACTTATATAAGTAACTAATTATTAAAGAAAGTTTTGGCTGATAAATTTCAAAAATATACAACCTAAAATCATCAGTTAGCAAAGGCCAAAAGATGTGCTCTAAAGACTCCACAAAGCTTCATCTCATTCCTGACATCAACTGTTGACAATCATTGACATTGACACAATTGTGGGGAAATACTGTTTTCATCTTTCCCATGTGGTCTCTTTATTACTTTCATCTTCTCAAGAATTTCTACCTAGCTTCAAAATTTATTTCACAATCAATAGCTATTATGTCATCAGCAGATAAAACTAATAAAGACTTAAAAGAATCATTAAAACTTCAATTACAAAGTAAACTAAGATAATTTTATTATTGTTTATTATTATTAATGTTATTAATAATAAAACTATACATTGGTTCTTGATCTGGATTAAAGAAAAAGGCTGAAAGTCATCCTTCTGACGGTCTTGAATGCCGAGTCCTTTACACCTTTCTTTTTTGCAGTTGATGAATTGAACAAACTGCTGTTCCTTGACTAGCTTTACTGCTTATTCTCCTTTCGTGTTTCATCTAGAAATTACCTTAAACTGTGTATGTACTTAGTGAAGAATCAATATTCCTATACTTCCAATAAATGTGTCTTTTTAAGCAAGGCCTATAAGCTTGTAGGTATTCATCCTTCCTGCTTTTCAGCCACTCCTTGTACGTAATAGTTTGAAACATACTTAACATACATTAAATTATATGCAACTAAATAAAATGTTTACACTTTTCACTCAGGGAGTAAAAACAAATTTTCAAGTAATCTTGTATTGCACTGTAATTGCACTGCAAAAAGATTTATTAATATGAATACTCTTTGATTTAAATACAGTTCACAACTTTTGGTCTGATTACTTTGGTTGTAAACACACTAAAACATGACAAATGGTTTATTACCTCTTGTCTACAGACTTACTGGAGACCTGGCAGGTGATGACAGGTAAATTTCATGGCAGAATTATAATTTGTATAGACAGATAGCAAGATCCTTGGAGAATCAACTATTTTCTGTAGGCACAGTACTTACAATTTTTTGTTATTTTTACTTAGTTTTATTTATTGTATTTGGTTTTACTTGTGTTGTGGTTTTGTTTTTTGTTGTTTATTTTTTTGTTAGTGTATTTGTGATAAAACTGACTATTGGCTTATAATTAAAATGCATATAAGATCTTATAAACAGTCGTTGAACATATTTTCTTTCAGTGGTTTTCTGGTTCTTGGAGTCTCTTGACAGCTGTTACTGAAGGAAATGAAGAGTGTTCCTTATTTTCATGTAGTGATTATCTTAGTTGACATATTATGTCATCTCAGGTATGGCCGGGAGTCAAAGAAAACACAGGACAAAACACACTTTTTTCTCATTAGGCAAATCCTTGTCTGTGCTGGGTTTAGAACTTCTTAAGTCATTGTATTAGAAATTTTGGCATAGAATTGATATATCAAGAAAAATACTTTACTGCAAGTTGAAGGGAAAACAAAATTAAGATGTTACTTGAAAGTGTATAGAACTCACAGTTACAATGACAAATTATGTCAACGCCATATCTTCTATAATTTTTTCCCTGACTTTATGAAAGACATCAGGTGGACTTTAAAATGTGGTTAAAACCCAAGAAAGGGTCTTCTTTGATACATCCATCACCATGCACAGTGTCTGATGGGATCAGTTGGTCTGTCGGCTGCAGGACCTTAGGAATTTTGCCAACAAATAGAAACACAAATAGTTACAATAAATAAAAACAAATGCTTCTTTGTGACTTCAGGAGCTGTAGCTGTTATTATGAATTAAAGCAACCTTGTCTGATAGCATGCATATCTGTTTCAGGAAAGAGAGTATAAACAGCCATATAAAACCATCAAAATTCTTAAAATATGAGGAGGACATAACTGTTGAAAGCAGTCTTTTTTAGAAGAAAATGTTTGTAAGGCTGATTCCAACCTGTTACAATGGAACTAATTTATGAGTCACTGCTTTTAACTTTGGTTAGTTGTTTCTTTTCATAATATCCATCTTTCCTACCAAAAGTCAGGAATTTTGTTAAATTGAAAAGGTTCTGATTGTGGTGGTATATAGTCACAAAACTCTTCAGTGATAGTAGGAATAATTCGGCTTCCTTTTACATGTCAGAACTGAAACTGGTTTTCCAAACTAGCCATATCAGATAAGGTAGGGCTATCTATGAATCACAGAATCAATTAAGTGGGAAAATACCTCTGAGATAATTGAGTCCAACTCAATCAACTAGGCCATGGCATTAAGTGCCACCTCCAGTCTTTCCCTAAATGCCTCTAAGCATGGTGACTCTACTATCTCCCTGGACAGCCCATTACAATAACTAATCACCTTTTCTGTGAAGAAATTCTCAATCCGTGGTGGATTGATTTCAAAGCCTCGTTATAGGCTGTGTCTGTCGGAGTGGGTCTGCTTCGGCATGAATTAGTCTCTTAGATTTAGATGATTTTTAGTCCATGTTTTAGTAGGTTAGAGTGTTCTCTGCCCTACTCCTCTTGCCATGAGGCCTATGAGCCCCAGAAAAAGGACACAGACCATCTAGGTATGGAGGAACTGAGCAAAGAACAAAGAACCAGAGCCGTTTATTGAAAAAAGCCAGGGGTTATTATACACTTCAGAGATGAGCTCAAATGCTCCAATAAGGGACTAAAGGGTTATCTGGTTAGAAGCCTATCGGGATAGTGGAATTCACATTCGATAGGAAAGAGGTTTCATATATCAAAGTCTTAGGACTTCTTCCTGCTCCTCAGCTCACAGAGGGGCCTCATGGGAAGAAGAAGGGCAGCAGAGACAAGACAAAACAGACATTTTAAGCAATCAGTTTAAAGCATTTACATTATTTGGCTGGATCTTTTCCTCTGCCCATTTCTGGCAGGAATTTTTCCATGCCATAAATTCAGAATTGACTGCTACAAAATTCTTCCTAATATCCAACCTAAAACTCCCCTGGCACAGTTTAAGGCTGTGTCTTCTTGTCCTATCACTAGTTGCCTGGGAGGAGAGGCCAACACCCACCTGGTTACAACCTTCTTTCAGATAATGGTAGAGAGTAATAAGGTCATCCTTGAGCTTTCTTTTCCCCATGCTAAACAACCCCAGCTCCCTCAGCTGCTCCTCATAGGACATGCACTCCAGAACCTTCACCAGCTTCATTGGCCTTCTCTGGACCTACTCAAGAAGCTCAATATCTTTCCTCAATTGAGAGGCCCAAAACTGAACACAGTACTCGAAGTGTTGAGTACAGGGGAAGAATCACTTCTCTGGTCCTACTGGCCACAGTATTTCTGACCCAGGCCAGTGTTGTGGTTGATTTTAGTTTGGCTATTAAAGGGTTACACGGACATTACTGCAGGTGGATCGCAGGGAGTTTGGGAAACAGCTTGAGTAGCTTCAGCTGAACGTGATAACAGAATGTTGTGATTAGAAAGGCATGAGAGAAGGTGTGGTTTTCCCTTAAAGAAAGCATCCAATAAATGATTAGGTTACAGAATATGTATTAGCTCATTAAGAACCATATAAGAATGGAATGTTGTCAATCAATAAACAGATTCCTGATGATCAGTCATATTGAATGACTCAAGTCTCCCTGCACCCCGACAGGCCAGGATGTCATTGGCCTTCTTGGCCACCTAGGCACACTGCTGGCTCATATTCAGCTGTCTGTTAACCAGCATGACCAGCTCCTTTTCCACTGGGCCGCTTTCCAGCCACTCTGCCACCAGTCTGTAGTGTGGTATGGGATTGCTGTGGCTGAAGCATAGGACCAAAAACTTGGTCTTGTTGAATCTCATACCACTGGCCTAGGCCTATCTATCCAGCCTGTTCAGATCCCTCTGCAGAGCCCTCCTACACTCCAGCAGATCAACACTCCAACACCACTTGATGTGGACTGTGATTTCGCTAATGATAGACTTGATTCCCTCATCAATAAAGATATTAGACAGGACTGGGCTCAAAACTGGGGAACACCATTAGTGGCCAGACATGAGCTGGATGCAGCACTATTCATCATGGCCATCCAACCAGTTCTTAACCCAGCAAAGAGTGCACCCATCCAATTCATGGGATGCCAGTTTTCCAGGAGTATGCCACGGGAGATGGTGTCACGGGCTTTGTTGAAGTCACCGAGTCTGAACAAATATGGTAAAATATAGTCATCTCCTTCACAAGGTAATGAGTTGCACTGTGAACTGAAGATTTCAAGCTATAGTTTTGGATTCACTACTGAGCAATTGTAATGACTATTTAGGGATGCTTCACCACATCACAGTAGTACACTACACAGTACACACACAGTGTAAGTCCTATTTAGGCAGAATGTCATATGTATCTCTTATCTACTAGTCATAATGTCTTGATGATGTATAGTTTTAAAAAAAAATAATTTTTCAGGTTGCACACAAGTTTAACCTGGGCCTCTCCTGCTGTGTTGTTCATGCAGTTCTCAACCATATGTCACTAAATTATGCATTTTTCCTTTCAGAGCAAACTGGTCATAAGTCAGAAGCATGCAGATGCGCTGATGAAAAGTACTGTTATAAAAAAGAGCAAGGAAAGTACTCCATTTCTAATAAAAATTATGTCAGAATTCTAACTTCTCATACCAAATTTTGGAAAGAACAGTGCTAACCCATATTTTATGTAATTGTAAAGGACAGAAGACACATGCATGTTTGTCCTACTTAAAATTCTGGTTGGATGAATATGAGAGGTCTTACCTTGTGTAGCTGTGCTCCTGTCTTGAGTGTTATAGGCAACATTTAAACACCTCTGTGTAACTGCCTATGTCCATTTAGACATGCAAACCTTTTTGTAAAGTCTTTAATTAGAAGACTGAATAGTTTGGACCATGAGTTTACATATTCCAACTACAGAATGATATGAGTTGTTGTAAACTTGGGGGACATGGGCAGTCTTGTCATGACCATTTGGTTGAAAATAAAATATAAAGTTCTACAGAAACTAAGCCAAAAACCCAGTCTCTTCATTTTATCTCATTATTTAACCATGCAAGAAAAGTGCTTGGACTTGCTCTCAGCTTTCAGCAGCCTCAGTCTCATAATGAATTATTCTAAATCTGTTCCTGGATAAAAGCACAGTAACTCTTTTGATTCATATATTCAAGTTCTTCAACTGCCCCACTTCAGTAGTACTGGGACACCTTCTACCTAGACAAATGACATATATCTTACCTCCAACTTCCCAGATAAGTATCCACATCACAGAATATGCCAAGTTGGAAGGGACCCACAAGGATCATCGAGTCTGACTCTTAGACCTGCACAAGATCACCCCCAGGAATCACATCAGCTGTCTGAGAATATCATCCAAGCTTTTCTTAAACTCTGGCAGGCTTGGTGCTGTGATTTTTTTCCTAGGGAGCCTGTTCCAGTGGCCAACCGCCCTCTGGGTGAATAACTGTTTTCTAATATCCAACCTAATCCTCCCCTGACACAGCTTCAGGCCATTCCCTCAGTCCTGTCACTGGTCACCACATAAAAGAGATCAGTATCTACCCATCCTCTTCCCCTCATGAGGAAGTTATAACTGAAATGAGGTCTCCCCTCAGTCTCCTCTTCTGCAGCCTGACCAGACCAAGTGACCTCAGCTGCTCCTCATATGGCTTCCCATCAAGGCCCTTCACCATCTTTGTTTCCCTCCTTTGGATGCTTTCTAAGTATTCTTATAAAATCTTTCTTATATTACAGTACGTAAAACTGCACACAATATTCAAGGTGATGCTACACCAGTGAAGAGTAGAGCACAGGTATAGAATAAATAAAACATTCTTTTCATAAGAGCTAATGGAATAAATAAATAAACTTTAAATGTTGATATAAAATAATTAAATAGAAGTTAAAAGTTTGGTTTGGCATCTCCCCTCTACAAGGTTGTAGAACCCATACCAACTTATTGGTGGATTACTTCAGGAGAACAGAGTACAGAAAGAAGGAAAATGGGGGCATGAACAAGTTGGAACATGACCAAGGACTTCTGAGATGCCACCAAGGAGACCCTAGTGAAAACCCTGTCCCATGCAAAGAAGATCTCAGACCTGCAATCTGGTCTGAGAGGCCCTGGCATCCAGACCCATACCAACACGATAAGTGTGTAGCATTACTGGGTTAAATTTTGTGCTTTGCAGAGTGGTAGAAGACACAAGCAGCACTAATTGGAAAAATGAGAAAACAGAACAAAATACCCGAGTCAGATGGACATATACATAGAGAAAGTAGATAAATGACTCTTAGGGATTGCTGCAAAAGACCATATGAAAACAGAAGAATAGTCACACCAGTTTCAAACTGGATTTGTGGTAAATATCATATAGAAAAGGCAGGTGATGCGCAGGGATGTAATTTTTCTCATGCTTTTTGGGGGTCTGGAAAACCATTGAAGGGTGCGGGCTGATGCTCTATGTATTTCCTTACCTTTTGGGCAACATTGCAAAGGAGTGACAGAAGACTGAGCATGCAATCAGGTCTGACATGTCAGATAACAATTACTGCAAAGCAAGCAAGATGAAGGCTTTGGGACAGACTCCACTCTTGCACTCTTAGAGATACCAGCTTCTGCAGAAACAGCAAGTGGATCAGCAAAAGCAGTGGAGGTGTTGTAAAGCTAAAAGACTGTAATTATTTTCAGGCACGGAGAAACAGCAGCAGGATGGTGATAGTAAAAAGGGTAGTGGAGCTCCTGGTTCTTCTGTCTTGGCTTGCAGGCTGGCAAAACAATTGTTTAAACAAAGACTGCTAATTAGAAAAACTAGACTGATTTAGCATCTCTGAAACATCTTGTGTGCAAAGATTTATGGAAAACACAAGGATCCTTAAATACAAACTGCTTTAGTGAACCTGGTGAACCAGTGACTCTGTCTCTAATTAGGGTAGAAAATTACATCTTGAAGGGAACTTCCCTGTTACAGCAACCTTCTGCAGAGCAAGGACACAGTGAGGATATTTCTCAGGGGGTGACCACACGCCACACTTCTCAGTCTTAACAACTAATTTGAAAGCCCAGTTTTAGACCCGAGCCTCTAAAATAGTAGATGTGGTGAAGGAGACTGTCCTGTGGCTTCCATGGTTGTTGTTGTTGGCTGGACTTCACGAACGAAGATCTTGGGATAAGCCTGCGCAATGGATTTTTTAAGTGAGGCACAGTGTGCGCAGAACTGGCCCCACTCCCTTTACTCCTGAGGCTCATCTTGCCACGGTCGAGCAACTCGGACGGCGACAGCGAGTTCTTCCAGGATTCAAACCAGCGTCCTCAGAGGAGGAGCCGGCTCCACAGGTGGGGGCCTACGCCACTCGGCCAACACCCGCCGCCTCTCAAGTGTAACATACAAACAGAAAAGCAATAATGTCAGGCTGTTGAGAAATCCTGGGAACCCACGTGGGTCAGAGTACCAGGGGAAGATCTTGCCTTGTCCTCTCTGCCACTGAATGACACAAACACGGCACTGTAGCCACGCCTGTAGCACGAGCTGGGGCAGGCCCCAAAAGGTGGCAGGCTTCCATGGAGCACATTCAACACTGGCAATGGCCACTAGAGAGGTTTTGGTCTAGATGGTATATAGAAGAGTACAAATCTCTTAGCTGAGGACAAGTATCACTATATGAAGCTTATGAAACATTTGTTCAGGGTTTAGAGCAAATTTGTAAGCATTTGCATCAGTTATTTGAACCTTGTGATAATGCTCAACTGTCAACATGTGTGACTGAATACTGCAAAATTTTAGACTGACTCAGTACAGTCTTACAAATTAAGAGCAAACTATGTTTAGTTCAGACTTACT
>VXAU01004446.1:124772-136887 GCA_013399695.1 Formicarius rufipectus
TATATATATATATATATATAAAATAAATCATAAGATCAGACATGGAATGTGTTTACAAACAAGTGAAAGAGATCTAAAGTATTGTAGAAAACATAAAGAGATTAATAAATCATACAACCTGAAATCTAAGCTGTTAAGTGATTACATTAGACCATAACATAATTTTGTCTGATACCCAAGTATTTTCATTTTTCTAATGAACGCATAACAGATATTTGCTGATGACATGGTAGAAATAACCAGACTCTGAAGAAGACTTGGAAAAGAGGCAATTAGTCTAAGGGGCATGTCACACTTTCATATAGAAGTGACTGTAGTGACTGTAGACAGTGTGCTTGACTTGACTGTCCTTATCCGCTGGTCCTAAGAGCTTAGTATGGATGGATACATTGCCCTGAACAGAGAGGAATGATGCTTTAATTATAGTCCCAGTGGCTGATCAAGGCCACTTGATCTGACTAGCCATCTTGCTTGTCATATGCTGGAAAAATCTGTAAGATGAAGTCATGCATTAGAAAAAAGTATGCCACAATTTATATAAAGAGAGTTAATCAGCTTAGGAAGGAACGTGAGAAGTTCTATGAAAAATTTTCGAGACAAAAGGGACAGCAGACTTAAAAATTGCTGTAATTTCATTTCTAGAACATCTATTTATCTTAGTACTTTTCATCAGTAAGCAAAAGGTTTTTAGAAGGGGACGGTTCAGTGATAATCTGTTTAAGATCGCTGCATGCTTTTAGAATGCTTCACTTCCAGTAGACATGTTATTCACTAATAGGCTTAGCTGACTAATGCAGAAGAGATTCTGAGAGCAATCTTATTAGTATTACTGGGAATAACACCTAATTTTATAATTTACTCTTATTGACAGGAAACTGAAAAGTGTAAGGAAAAATATCCATGGAGAAACATCACTTGGTTTCAACAAGAAGATGAATTAATTTTCATAATTTCAAGTGATTTTCATAATAATTCTAAAGTAAATTCAAGCAAAAACAACCTTTATGAGTCAAATTCCCTAACTTTAAGCATCCTTCTTATGTCTAATAGATTAGATACCTGCTGCAGAATTTTATTGCCTGTATAGCAAATAAACACAGGCTGACATGGAGAAAAGCTCTCAATCCAAGCCAGGTATAGCCCTTGACAGATACCTTCTGCACTTCATATACTGAGCAAGAATCTTGGACTATGTATATTAAGTAAAATAGAATTTCTCTCCAAGAAGCCAAGACAAACAAGCTATCATTTCTGTTGCCTACTTCCACCTACATGAAGTTGTCATTACCAGTACTATGTCATTTGACGTCTTCTTTGGTCATGTAGCATTCCTTTGCCTCCAGTTACCTTTTTTTTGTGGTGCTTGTTTGTTTTTTATATCTTGGACATCTGAAACAATGTAGAATTTTAGAACAATTTACTAGTATGTTGCCTTTATGCTATAAGGTTTTCAAAAATGAAATAATCCTGGGACCTTTCCTAAGTATTATTCTGGAGAAAGCTGCTTGAAGCTGTTCAAAGCAGTTCAAACCTGAGCTAACAGATAAGATCAGGGATACAAAGATTGATTTCTCTTTCTGTCCCTCTTTCATCAGGAGTACAGGTATGCACTTTACTGCCACAGCTTTTTTTCTTCACACAAGTACACAGGTAGAAACTCAGCATTTAAAACAGCTGGAGTGGATCCTCCTGTTAAATATAGAAATTAAGTCCTCTGCTATTTGTCTTGTTCTCATACAGTTTGAATTGATCCCTGTTCTTAAAGTCAACAATTTTCTGACAGTTTCAAGTATTTGTGACTGTAGATTTAAAACAGATCTCTGCTGCATATTTAAATTCCATTTTATAGTCCTTTGCTTGTGGCAAACTGCAGAATTTAGTGGCAAAATAATCTAACAAGCTGTTTTAGGAATGAAACTGTAGAAACATAGATACGATGCTGGTGTCAGTGTCCCTTAGAGAGAATATTGAACAGCTGTCTAATCATAAAAGAAATAATTAAAGAAGTGTAGCACACACTATTTTATGGGATTGATTTAGAGCTTGTGAATCTACTCAAACACTCATCCATGCACACACAAGTCTAACATGCATGTGTGATTGAGCAGGTCTTCTGCAGTGCATTTTATCAACACAGATTACTTAACTAAGGAAGAACATCTGTGATGCAGAGAAGAAAAGGAAATTAAGGAGGTAAGCCATGTCCACTCTAACCACTCTATCTTCCCTTGCTTTGAAGTTTTTAGGAATCTTCTTTCACCAGAGAAAAATCCAGTATTCAAAAGTTCCTGCACTGTCTGGTACAGCCTAANTTCCATGGAGCACATTCAACTCTGGCAATGGCCACTAGAGAGGTTTTGGTCTAGATGGTATATAGAAGAGTATAAATCTCTTAGCTGAGGACAAGTATCACTATATGAAGCTTATGAAACATTTGTTCAGGGTTTAGAGCAAATTTGTAAGCATTTGCATCAGTTATTTGAACCTTGTGATAATGCTCAACTGTCAACATGTGTGACTGAATACTGCAAAATTTTAGACTGACTCAGTACAGTCTTACAAATTAAGAGCAAACTATGTTTAGTTCAGACTTACTGCCTTAATGGAAATATGTAAAAATCCATTGAGGGAGGGGTATGGAAACCCTGGGATTCATCCCCATGCCAAAATCATAGACAAAAAGGGATACTATTCAATTAACTGAAACAACAGCAACAACCCCTGTATGTTTTGGCTCCTTTGTCTGAAAACCTGTAGGGTTTGCTGACAGTCATGGAGCTTACAGCAGAAATGGATCTGACAAATGTAGAATTGTTAAGCTGAGCAAAAGAGCTACATGACTAACTGGGGTGGTCTGTACATTGGCCAAGACTGCCCGCCATTATGCACCCATGTCTTCCATAACCACCTTGTTTCTTTTCAAGGTCTTACTGCTTTATGTAAGATGTAAGCATCTTGGATTGAAAGCTAGGTTGACACTTGGCTTCAGTTCAGATCAGCAATTTGCCTTTTAGCATCTTTGAAAGGTGATTTATGTCCCCAAAGCTTCCTACCTTTAATTTTAGGGTTTTTCTTTTTTTTTTTTTTTTTTTTTTTTTGTCTTCTGTGTAGTCATTTAATTTTCAAAGACAATGCAAGTTCATCATTGGTATTCATGGAGCACTATGTATACTTTCTCCCTTCCTCTTTCTTTAGCATGTTAATCAGTTTCCATAAAATAGAAGTGTGGTCAGAAACTCTAATTTGATTTCCCACACAGGTTCATTTCTGCTTCAAAGGGAAACTATGAATACATAGTGACATATATATATGTGTGTGTATATNAAAATTCTTGTATGTTCTAGTAAAGCATGTTGCAATTTCTGTCCTTTGTACTTAATAATCATGAAAAGTCTATATAGTTGCTCTAACTGAAGCCTTAGAAAAAGTTAATTAATTTTCCTCTATATTGTGCATTGACACCAAGAAAACCCCCTAAATGCCACACAGTTCAAATTTCTTCGGCATTACATGTTTTAATGATCCTAGTGGGTTTTTTAGTGTGCCATCCTAAACAGTCAGGGAATGGATATACTGTCAACTTAGAGGTCAGCATATAACTATTCAGAAAAATTTGAACTTGCCTCTCAGATATTATGTTGTTAAAGTTAACAGTAGAACAATGCCATGGGAGAAACCCGTGTTTTCAAATCTATTTAAGTGTTTGTTCATGCTCCTGTTAAACAAGAAATCTGTTTAAATGCAAATAACAAAATGCTAGAAGGCATGGCTATTGGCATTAAATCCACAACAAATAAAGACAACGAAATTTTGAATGCTTACATTAAGAAAAATTATGCTGAGCTTCCATCTTATATACTTGTTTATATTGTATGCGATATATACATGGATATATGTATTTTTTTGCACAAACACAAACCCATACATATACATATTTTATCTCTTTAGGTTTGTTTATTGTTTTGTCTTTTGTTTGTTTGTTTGTTTGTTTGTTTTTGTTCTTGTTTTTTTTTTTTTTTTAAGTAATTACTTCCACATACTCTCCATGCAAAATTCCTCCAGAATGTGTTTAAGTAGTGTCAACTTTAACCTGAACAAAATCAGTAAAGTTTCTTTTTGCTAAATACTTACATTTCATAGTGACCTTGATTCAGAAAATTAGACCAGTTATTTTTCTAAGTAAGATCAAGCACTTATAAGGCCTTTAAACAATATTAAGAAAGTCAGGGTTAAATTTGAAGCACTCAGGAAGGACATTTTCTAATCTTGTAACTCTTATAAATAAGTAAATTCTTCTGTTGCCACATAATGAACTCTTACAAACATCAGTGACTAGAGCATTAATTACATTAACTCTGGTAGGCATTCAAACTCAAAGTTTTATTCCCTTGTCTGGGACTGTCAGGGAGAATATTAGTGTCAGTTTGTTAAACGTTTCATTTAGGCTTGTCTCTGTCATTTTCTCTCTACTCATCCATTTCTGTTCATAGTAATCTTTCTGAATTGGCAATAAACCAGAAAAGACATTATTCATCACAATTTTTTAATGTACCAGTGAAATTTTAGTGCAAGGACAGATCGTTATTTAATATTTAATCAGTGAAGTGACCAAGATTTTTTTCCCCCTTTTGTCAACATGCAGGATCAAGCCTAAAATAAAGGGGAAGAGTTTCTGAGGAAAGAACACATAATAGTACAGGAGAAGTTTTTCAATAAGGAGATAAGCATGGGAAAAATGATTAATTAAAGAACTTGATAGGATGCTAGAGAAATAAAGTTAGAAACAGAAGCTGAAAGGTTGATAGACTTGATTTACAGAATGAGAAAGACAGACGTCTGGTCACAGTGATGCAAAACATGCAAGAGATAAAGGAAGGTTTAACAGAGAGAAATAAATATGTTAAGAAGTATTTTAAATTAAGATTTCCTGAAACCAAAGAATTCAACTCTGTAAATGGGGTGTGAAAGACTGTATTTTTATTTCTAAATATGATGGCCAAGCATTGACTTCCTGTTAGAGATTAAGTGCCACCAACTGGCTCATATGCACAGTGCTTAGGGCTAGTGTACTTTATATCAGATTTCTCTCAAGGGTTTTTGGACTGGTTCAAAATAGAACCACTTGAGCAGCATGGGCAATTAAGTCTGCACTGTTCAGGCTCACTCTATTATTTAACAAGATAGGCTTCCCCAAAAGATGTGGAAGAAATATAAAACATGGTACAGGGAAAAACAAACAAACAAACAAACAAACAAAACCAACAACAGGAAAAACACAAACTATAAAATGAAAAGCCAAATCAACTATAATAAAGTTCGAAGGAAGCAGATGAAGGTTTTGAAAAGTAATTTAGAAATATGCTGGAAAGTTTGCTTCCATATGGTGAAATGCTTTGCATGTTTGCCTCTGTTCTGACATTTGAATGTAAACTTGTAAAGGATGAAGCACAGTTTCATCCAGTTAAGATTATGGGACTGGTATCTCTCCACAGTATCTGACTATCAACTGTCACAACCTTATTTGGTTGGCTGTCACCTCTTATCAGGCAGGCAGATTAGGAAGAATGAGATACTCTGTTTTCTTCTGCACATCTACCTCCCTCTGATGCATTCTTCTTGAGGTTCACTTATCCCATGCAGCTCCATTTGATTCTGTAATCTATAATGGTTAATTGACCAGATAAAAAGACACATGAACATCATCACTTCTACAAATTAAGATCAGTGATACCCAAAAAACTATGTGAGGCTATGTCATACTAGGAAGGATGAGGCATGATATCCAGAAACAAAAGATCAATATATACTGACTATGAGCATTAAAACCCAACCCTAATAAACAAACAAGCACACAGACAAAACAAATTGTGTTATCATTCTTTCACTTGATTGATTTGGAAGTATAAAAATGACTCAGTAATTTTTTTTATTTACCAAGACTCATTTGTGACCATTTGTTAGGTTTTCAATCTGATAAGGGCACTGAATTCTTTATCATTGGGTTAGCTTGTTGCAAAGAATCACCCTGATCCTGAACAAATCCTCACTTTATGAAACTGTGGAGTAAGAATAGAACAAGTGAGCAGCTACAGTCTAGCTGACTTCTGTCACTATTTTAGATACATAGACTGCACTTCTCCTGGAGGCAAGCTACTGCCTCCTCTTTCTTTGCTGCAGTAGTTAGATACCCAAAAGAAGCAGATGGGTCAAGATAGTTCCATCTGCTTTTTACTGTCATAAACAGAAAAAAAAAAATGTTTGGATTTTAGTATAAGACTTATAATATTAAGCCAAGAAGTAAGGAAAACTAGAAAAAATTGCATTTTGCTTTTGCAATTTATCTTGTTTCTTTAAGAGGTTCTCTATGTGCCTGTAAATACATTGAGAAGTTTTAATTAGTTAACCAATATTTTGTGTTTATTAAACACTCTTGGTATGGTATTAGTTGCTACTTATAGCTGTTATGCTTTTAAGTTGCAGTAGTGATATCATATGCTTTGTTCCTAAAAAAGCCACAAATATTATGACTTAAACATTTGTATACATTTGAGAAAGAGGCATATTTATGATAAAAGTTGAAAAATAAGAAAGGCAACAAGAAAAATCTATTTTTTTTCTCCTTTTTAAAGAACAGAATATGAAATTTTTTTTTATCATTTTACACAGATATTTAAAATTAAATATCTTGTACTATTACAGTATTTTGACACTTTTTACTTCTCCATACTTTCCAAGCAGCAGAGTCCTAAGTGTCGAATCCTTAGTGAGGTCTCACTAAAGGACTTAGACTTAAGTTTATGCAGAAGCATTATGCAAAACATGTCCCTGACTTAGGTCTTCTCACTCTTAATTGTAGAGATACTAAGGAGCCAAATTAATATCTACAAATCCACAAAATTGTCAGGTTAAATAGGAACTATTTTCAGTGAAAATATGTTGGAAGTTCAAGCTCTCTCAGCCAGGACAGCTGACACAAACTGCCCAAAGGGATATTTTGTGTCATATTATGTCATGCTCTATGTATAAACTGAGGGGAAAGTTGCCTGGGATTTACTTCACTGGAACGTGCTGGACACTGGTCTGCAGGTGGCAAGTTATTGTGCTGTGCATCACTTGTCTTATATATCATGTCCAACCCTTATTCTATACCATTCACATAGTATACTTTCTATGTATCTCAAATCATCACCATCTTTTTGGTCTTTCAGTGTAATAATACAGATATTATTTCATTAGCCTATGGGCCATTCCTGTAAAATGTTGGTTTCATTTAGTCCATGACTCTGGGCTCCATCTGTCATAGTAGTCCTTCAGGTCAGGAGAGATGGTGTGAGGTATTGGATTATTGTATCCTGAATCCAGTTCTGGTTCCATCACCACTGTTCTTATCTGGTTCTATCATCACTATAGTTGCTTTATACCTTATCAACATTATTACAACAAAATATTGCCCAGAATGATAAAGCAATCAGTAGAGTATGAGACTTCTAATCTCAAAGTCGTGTTTCATTTCCCATGTTGGGTGGCAAAAAGTGCTGTTCTGGTTTAATCCATCAGGCATCTAAACACCACATAACCATTTGCTCACTCTGCCCTCCACCAGCAGAAGGGGGAATGTCGCGGTCCGGAAGGGAAAGAAGGAACAGTCCACACAGGGGAGGCTGCGCACAGGTGTGCACAAGTGTGAACACTTTATTAAGGAGAACATGGACTCATAGGGTTCGGTCGGAGGGTTCTAGAACTTGGGTGGAGTTAGGGGCGGAACGCGACACAAAAGGAAAAGGGAAGGAGGGTTTGTAACTTATAAGGCAAAACTGGGGGTGGCTTAGCCTTATAGGGTGGAGCTGCATTGCTCCACCGGCCAGCCAGTGAGGTTTTAGGGGTACATGAACCAATCAGGGGGCTGTAACTGGGGTTCCCAGAACCAATCAGAACAGTTGGACATACAGAAGTAATAGAATGGTAATAATTACCTATCTAATACATCTTTTATCCTAACTATAACATTTAAACAGTATAAAAACTTGCAGAAACAGCCACTCTATGGCAAAGGGTATACAACAGGTGTTTGTGGCAGCAGCAGACAGTTTCATCCATAGGTAAAAATTATTCTCGCAGCAGTACCTGACAGGTGTCTCTCCCGACAGGAGAAGAGGACTGGGG
The DNA here is from genome assembly GCA_013399695.1 of Formicarius rufipectus. Classification (NCBI taxonomy): domain Eukaryota; kingdom Metazoa; phylum Chordata; class Aves; order Passeriformes; family Formicariidae; genus Formicarius; species Formicarius rufipectus. The sequence continues at coordinate 132,936 of VXAU01004446.1, forward strand.
GAAAAAAAACTGGTTGAGGTAAAGATGGTTTAGTAAAATGGAAAATGGAGGGTAAACAATAATAATAATAATAATAACTATAGTAATTATCATTGTTAAATTATAATATAAAAAGCAATTGTCTAGACAGCTCCTCAACAGCAGCCCCCAGACAGCTCTCCCACCAGTTATGTACTGAGCACGATGTCATGTTATGGAATATCCTTTGGCTAGCTGGGGTCAGTTGTCCTGGATGTGTTTCCTCACAGTCTCTTGTGCTCCCAAGCCTCCTTGCTGTCAGGATAGTATGTGCTTTAGAAATAGTAGCAAAATAGAGCACAGCTTTAAAGCAGCAGGATGACCTGGAAGAATGCAAGGCTGGAACATGAAAGCCAGTTCAGGTGCATATTTATACTCAGGCTTCTTTTCCTTATGTATTTGTGTTTGAGACCTAGTAATATCCTTGCAAAGATCTGAAACCCTAAAACCTTTGTTATAAGCAGCCATAATTGCCTTATTCTTCCCTGTCAAAACAAAACAAAACAAAACCACCCCAAACCAAACAAATAAACCACAAATGAAAACCACACACAAAAAATCCAAACACACCCAAAGCCAAATGAAAACCCAAACAAACAAATAAAAACAAACCCACCAAACCAACCAAAGAAAAAACCAAGCTCAAAAGTCAGGACACTAGACTCTGGGGGGCAGGTTAAATGAGATGAAGGGGAACTCCATACATGTGAAAATCCTTGTCCTACTTGAGTGAAACAGAATGTCATGACCCATTTTAGTGAAACAAAAGCTTCATTCAAAGATCTGTCTTACAGGTGGGTATAAGTGTCTCTGAAATCCTTAAGAAGCTGGTAAACGCAGATTAAACTATCTGAAGAAGCTATGCTTAATTAGCGCGGATGGGTCTAGTAAGAAAATTTACTTCTAGTAAGAAACTAGTGTTTCTACCACACTTACTTGTGTGAGAGGAAAGCTTCTGAGCTGAACTAGATAACAAGGATTCTTCTTTCTTTGCAGAATATCCATTTTACAACTTGATTTTTTTCACTGCTTCTTAATTATGAAGTCTTTGAATTAAACACACTCAGTTTAATGTGATTAAGGTAGAGAATTTAAAGATCCTTAGTAATACTGATTTTTTAAAATTGCTCTAATGACAGCATTTTAGACCTTTGCCTTTTAAAGTTGTTTCAAGTAAGATCACAACGAAATTGTACCAAATGTCATGGAACAGATGGCATACCTATTTCATAGATGACTGGCACTATGGATTATCATAGATATGGGGAATGCCATCCTCCCATTAAAAAAGCTCTTGATGTCACATCATTCAAGATTTTATAATGCCAAATCCCAGCATATTATTACTTTTGAAGAATGGAGATTTAATTGTTCTACCTTTTTTTTTTATGTATTGCATCATGCCATTGTACTTAAGATAAAGAACATTCTGCTGTATATTGTAGATGACTTTTTAAAATCACAGAAATTACCAGAAATCAGAAATGTCCAGAATCATACCAAAAAAATACCTATTTAAAAGGATGACTGAGATACTTGCAAATTTGGTAAGGCTTGCACAGTTAACCCAAACTCCTTTACAAACAAGAATACAAATGAATGGGCTCCACATTTTCTGAACAGCATTAAGAGAGATTTTTCAGATTTCTGCTGTAGTAGTTCTCCAAAGAATGCCTTAATTTTGTGAGTATGTGGTCAAAACTGGGCAAAGTCTTAATGAGACCCAAATTCTACTGCTAAGTAAGCCACAAACAAAACTAGGAGACATAATCCTTTCAGAAGTCATAGACAGACAGTATTTTTTACATGTGATTATACCAGGTCTTTCTTTTAAGACACAGCATTTTTGCTTACTCATAGTTCTCAGTAAGTCTTCCTACCTTCATACATTGTCCATGTTTAGCATGATTTAATATTTAATCTTATTGATCTTCTTTCTTTCCTCCCTTCCTTCCATGTAATATTATGAAATAAAAAAAACAAACAAACCAAAGTAACACAAAAATGGAAAAAGCCCAAAACAAAACAAAACAAAACAAAAACACAAAACAAACAAACAAACAAATAAAAACACAAAAAAAACCCACCAAAGCCCAACAAACAAACAAACAAACAACAACAAAAAACCAGAACCAAAACAAAACACAGAAAACAAACAACAAGCAAACAAACTCACTGCACAACCAAAAATCCCTCACACAAATTCTACTCTAAAAAGTGACAGTTTAAAAGTGTCACTACCACTACTAAATGCAATAAAAATTCATATTTATGGATATTCTTCATACACTAAAACAAGGTTTCCATTTTCAGTTTACATATAAATCTCATGAGTGTTTTGGACTGGTTTGACAAATTGTTTCATGACTTCATACTTTGAAGGTTGATACAATATTTTAGTATTGACATGAAATATATTTCAGACTTCTGGGTTGGCATTTTGAGAGGCAGTTTTCTGCATTTTTTTAGACAGGTAACTGTAGCTGTATATGGTATGAAAATAAAAACTGAGTTATCTCTAAGAGAAAAGAAAAAAAAAAGTAGAAAATCTTTCTGATCTGTCAACTCTTTAAGTTTATAACTTCTTTGCAGACCATCACATATAAAGCTGTCTGTGTCAGTTTTTATAGATTCTTCTGATAGTACGTGCAGTGATTGACCCAAACCTTGTACCCACTCAGTTTTTGTTAAAACTAATATCACCTGTGAGACAAGTTCTTTTTATATCTTGAAAGATGGGGATCATAAATTATGTGGCAGTCAAAGGAAGAACAACAGTTGTATACTCTACAGTATAACGCAATTGCAACACACAAAAATTTATTATTTATTAACAAAGTCTGGTTTCGGCAGCTTTTTTATAACATCGTTATGTTCTTTTGTCAAATTAGAAATTTCATCATCTTGCAAAGAACTAACATAAGAGTATTTCACAATAGCTTGACAAAATAAATGCTTATAGCATAATTAAAAATATGTACAAAGGTAATTCAAGGTGGCAAAACAATGATAAAAATTTTATTTGCTAAATTTCAAAGTTACAGCTACTGTCTGGAAACCAAGCAGTAAAGACTAGATAATGACCCTAATTTTCCATGTAAAATAGCTTATGGAATAAGTTTTCATCACATTTCTAGTACTTATTCTTCAACTGTTGTTTATGCATTCTGGACTGAAATGATGGAGTGTAGTACACTGACTTATGGGACTTAAGGGAAGTCTACTGGAGCAGATATCCACCTGTAGTCCACAGAGGACCCTATGATACAGCAAGTGGATGTTCCCAAAGGAGGCTGTGACTTCATGGGAAGTCCATCCTGGAGCAGATGCTTGGCAGTGACTGTGGACCTGTGGAAAGAGGAGCTCACAGTAGACCAGGTTTGTTGGCAGAACTTGTCACCCTGTGGTGGACCCACACTGGAGCAGACTGTCCCAGAAGGGCTGCACTCAATGCAAAGGGACTACTCTGGAGAAGCTGATAAAGGACTGTTTTTCATGGGTGGAACCCCATGCTGGAGCAGGAAAGGAGTATGAGAAGGAAGGAGTGACACAATGTGTCATGAACTGACCTCAATCCTCATTCTCTGTCTCCACGTGTCACTGAGGGGAAGAGGTAGAGAAATCAGGAGTGAGGTTGAGCCCAGGTAGGAGAGATGGAGGAAAGGTGCTTTTAAGATTTGTTGTATTTTCTCATTATCCTACTCTGACTTGTTTAGTAATGAGTTAAATTAATTATTAGCCACAGAGAATCTTAGAGTAGCACACATAGCATAGTCCACCTTACCCTCTTCATATAAACTTGTGCCTTATTATACAAATCTGTCTTTGTAACCTTATGACACTGCTGAGGAATTTAAATAAATTTTTTGCATTCCTTTATAATGGGAGTAGAGTCCTGGTAGCATGGGATCTTTCAAAGTAAATTTCTTTTTTT
>VXAU01004446.1:136928-159562 GCA_013399695.1 Formicarius rufipectus
TTAAGTTCTTTCATATTTCAGTCGAAAAAGAGAGTTACAAATTGAATAATAATAAAGTCTCTATCATCTTGCAACTGTAAGCATTTACAATATACAAGAGAATCAAATTAAGAAGTTAACACATATAAGAAATACACTGTGTTTTTCTGAACATTTTTTTGATCCTGTTTATTTTCCAGTAACAAAACCCTAATTGTGCCTATCTTTTATCCATGACAGAAATTGGTTTGTTGGGTAATTTCTCTCATTGATCCACTCAGATGACTATTTCCATTCTGTCCCTGAATAGTAGAAAAATCAAAGAGACCATGATTCCCATATTTATGTTAGAATAATATTACTGATCTTGGGATATTACAGTTATCTTTATTAGATTAATTTGTATAAGGATGTACTTTCTCCAAAATGTCTCTTAGACATGGTCATTAGGTGATTAAAAGGCAGTTGTCTTGAGTTTTGCAATGATTAGAGGTATAATAGCGTTTCCTCATTCAGTATTTGCATATATGACTTAAGTGTAAATGCTACCTCAGACTAGTTTGGAAGATTGTTTGCAAATCAATTTACACTGCATTAATGTTAAATGTGCTGACAAAAATGAAATATGAAAGAATGATGGATATAAAGTACCAGTCAGCCTTTGATGCAGTCTTTCAACAAAGTCTTCCATTATGGTAGGACAGAACAGTCCAGTTCATTAAATAAACAGGAGAACTGGTTCTAACTTTTTCACTCTGAGTCTTCCTATGCAATTTTTCTATTATTTATCAATAGAAATAGTGTTCCTAAATTATTTAGCTATTTTGAAAATTTCACTCTTAGAAGATTGTCTCATTGAAGAGCCTACTTTTAAATTTCCTTTCCATTGATTAAGTTGATTATGAATAACATAATAAAGTACATCATTTTGATCTAAAGACCATGAATATATTTAAGTCTGTGGGATGTTTCCTTTGATTGTAAACCCTCCAAGATCATAAGCCTAGCATAGCCAAGCTTTTATCTCTCCTTTCCTATGAAAAGAAGGCATACTCAAGAACAAAAGTGTTGACATGAAATTCCTTCATTCCTTCCCTGAGCATGCCAGAACTGGATAAATAAAGCTGATCAAAAATTATAAAAGGAATTATTAGGGTTTTTTTTTTTGGTTTTTTGTTTTGGTTTTTTTTTGGTTTTTTGTTTTGGTTTTTTTTTGGTTTTTTTTTTTTTTTAAAAAACCCACAAAAACAAAACCTCAAAAATATTGCTCTAAGAGAGCTGTAGCAATGGTGAAATAGTGGCTTAAAGCCACTCTATATTCCTATTTTTAGAGCTTTATTGACTGCATGTTACATTCAGAAAGTCCACATGCATATTTTTATGTCCCTCAAGATATAATTTTAATCTTATTAATAATCAGATGTCTATCCTATATCTGACTATAATACATTTTACTCAAAAAAACATGTCATGCTACTCCATTTACTTAAGCTAGAATGCTAAAAGAACTGGAAAACTGGAATAGATTTGTGCATTGACAAACAATGTGTGAGAGGGTTTGTTACCATTATTTCCAAAGACAAGGTCTCTAGAGAACATATAGCCAGCCATGATAGAATGTGTTTGAAGTATAATAGAAAATTTGTATCTACTTTATTGCCTTTTTTTTTTTTCTGAATGATGCCTCGGATAGTAAATTTGCATTAATATTTTCTGACTTTACACTACTTCTACTTCCTGATTTTAAACATCTGATGCAAGTTTATTTTAATTTCATTTAGTAGCCCCAGGACAAACTGAAATCTTGCTGCTGCTTATAAAGAGCAAAAGATAAAAGAACTTGTCCAATAGACTAATGCTTACATGCTATGAAATCCATAGACACTCTTGCTCCCTGAGGAATAGGTGTGGTGTTAGTATCATGTCACTGAAATCCTCTTTCTTGAATAAAATTGACAGATATGGTTTGAGCATTACGAGACATTGGGAATAGATAGAGACAATATTAGACTTCCTGGCATTAGGAATGATGAAACACTGGAATGGCCTTTTTTTTTGGGTAGGTCTGAGTACTGTAGGAAAAATAAATGAACAAAAGACGGCCAGTGTTCTAAATGAAAAAAATATTTTCTTTCAAAATTTGTCTCCTACCTACTATTAATTACCTACTATTAATTTGCTTCATAAAATTTCCATGTAACTCCTCTGGAAGACTGGTTTTGCTTTGGCCCTAATTAATACAGATTTTGTTCTCTAGGCTCAGTCCCCACCAGTCTTGAGTAAAATCACCTTATGACTCCATCACTCTTGAGAGAAAAAGCAGTTTCAAGTCTTGAAAAAAATCTGACCTATAAATTCTTCCGTCCCTTTGGAATGAGTATTCTATCTAAACTTAATTTTTCAGTAATTACCACTTAATTACACTTTATATTTTTAGGGAAAATTGAATTCCACCTGTCAGAAATTGGAGGCTTTGGTAGTTCAACATAATATGTCAATCCTTTGTGGTTTTAATAAAACTGCCAAAATTTTCATCTCCATGTATGTGTATGCCTTTAGATCTATTCTCACTTTCTCTTAAAAGAAATCCACGTAAAACTTATTCTTTCACCCTCATGGGGAAAAAGAAAAATACTTTCATGACACTAGAATTATAATGTCTCTAAGTATTTGTTTTCAGTTTTGTCTAATTCACATTTATTTCAAAAGTTTGCAGGTTCTGTACAATGATGCCAAGGCATCCACTGATCAGTGCCATGTTAGTCAGACCACAATCACTCAATGCCAGCAGCAAATACTTCATACAGAAATCAAGCATCAGACAATTACTGTGAAGGTCATTACACTACAGAAAGTTATAACCATCCACTGGTGTGCTCATATATCAACCCAAGATAAAACTATTTGAGAGAAAAGCATCCTTCTCATTCTGGCAGTGATGCACCCATTCCTGCCAGAGGCACACTGACAACAGAAAAGCCATATCCCCTACACTCAGCACCAGTCTGTCAACCCTCATTTAATCCTTTCAGACTAGTCTATTTGACATCTGAGCCTTTTTTATGTTTTCTGTTTTTAGAGAGTCAAGTTCTCTTCTCATGCAAAATGAATTATGATCTCTTTTAAGGGCCAACCCCCTTTATTGTGTTCCAAATTAAGACAATAATACCACCTTGCATGGTAGGTAACACATTCAGTCCTCCATGTGGGGTCACTGAGAGTATCCTCTGCTAGGAGTGTTAAGTTTAATTTGAAGGGGAGAATGGGACAGCAGGGGTCCCTTATTTGGAAAGGGGAGCAATGAATGCTCTGGTGAAGACATCTGTAGACCAGAAGGCTCCAATTCAAAGCATTTGTCACACCAGTTTTGTCTTGGCTACCTCGTGGTATGCACCCAGATCTGATATTTACCTTAGTACTTATTGTGCAGAATCTTGGCATAGGCACAGGACATAAATGTAGGAGTTTGATCTGGTCTGGTTTTGTTCTAACACAGTTCCCAGCACAGCTAGTCATGAAAGGATGTAGCAGCTGCCTGTGGTACAGGATGGGAGAAAGTGCTAAAAGTAGACTTGGTGAGTAAAGAGATGCTTCAGCTAGTCTTACTAGTAAGTAGGAGATGGCATCCACAGTTTCTTAGGCATTTAATAATTGCAAAGATGGGACAGATCACTGTTAGAAACTGAGATTACAGCAGCTAATCCTCTCTTGGATTTAAATTACATATTCTTCCTTTAATTTTAAAAGGGCTTTTTTTTGTTGCTTTTGTCTTGTGTTTGTTTCTGTTTGCTTGTTGGTTTGTTTTCCCAGAAATTATGATACTCCATACCTTGTACATAACAATTGGTTTTATATTGCTGGAGTTGAGATACTAATTCAGGAATTGAAAGAGAGGAAGTACAACAAGCAGAACTTGAGACTCTTGCTTTCAAAGTAAGAGCTCCACTCATTGGGCTATAAAATTAATGAATCTTCAATTCAAGTTTTCAATCATAGTAAATAAAAGAGTACAGAGAATGCCTCCATGGCACGTAGTTATGATGTGCATGTGACAGATGCAGTAAAAAAATGAAAGGAAAACTGAACCTAGGCACCACATAGGGGTGTCTTATTGTGTAGAATGTGTGCAGCATTAGCCTCATTATAATTGAAATTGCTCGTACCTGTTCTTGGCATTGTAGTAAGCATTTTTTTTTAAAGTTACTATCTGAAAAGAGTGAAAGAGCATCTATTTAGGCCTGTGACATGTAGAATTCAATATTGCTTTTCCTGCATGTGATGAGAACTGGAACCCTAGAGAGTTCCTGTCATTTTTCAGGTGCTTGAATATCTAACAGGTTTTGAGAAGATGTCCTTCCAGGACAACAAAATAACACAAATGCCTCTTAAACCCTTTGTTGTATCTCAGCAGAAACCACTGTACTGAGTATTTATTTACTGCTGCAGTAACTGGCATTGGAAGTGAAATTATTGATTACTGATATTTAATATCACTTTAAGATTCCACACAAAATGGGAGATTGGATATCTGATTTTTACATAATAAAAAATCCTGTAAGTAACAAATACCATTAAAATGGCAGAAGAGATTGCATTACCATGATGAAATAGAAAATTAAACATCTAAATGTTTCTCTCATTTAATTATACTTCATAAACAGTTCCAGTAGACTTGGTTTTGAGGTAAGATTTAATGTTTAGATTTTATGTTGCTGAAGATGTAATAGACCTTAGGATAAACTTAACATAAAGCATTTTCTGAAAAGAGAAATATGAGAGAAGACTTTTGTGACCTGGACATGAATGTACATGTACAAAGAAAACTAGTATTACAAGCTGTTTTACATTAGTTGTGTGACCTAAGTTAGACCAGAGTTTCAAATTTAAATACACATATTTAAAAAAAGGTAATTTCACTATTACTACTTTCAAAGTAGGAAATTATCATTGCCTATATGATTTTTTTTCTAATACAAGTCCCTTAAAATGTCTTCTATTTTTTAAGACAGATCCTTTAGATGAAACCTCTTGCTCCTTTCCCTCTCAAAGCATAGGGCTGCCGTTAAGGTGCTTCAAGGAGCTGCTTTAATTATTGTCTACAAGTGTACCATTAGCCTGGGAGCAGCTAACTGCCTTTAATTGCTGAAAACAGCTGGGTAATTAATGCTACCCAATTAGTATAAACACTTTGTAATCCTCTTTGAATTCTCCTGTGACCCTTTTGGGTATCATAATTTACAATTTGGAAAAAGGACTGGGGGAGAAATTGTGAAATCTACTATTAAAGGCAGAAAATTTAATCTCTAGTTGTCAGAAATTTATACATCCTTTATCATAGTCACTCCCAGTGCTTATTATTATGATTATTTATATAGTCATAGTTATCGTACACTGTGTCATGTTTGTACATTACTGAGAACAAGTAGCTTGTGTCCAAAAATGCTTAGAATATAAGACTTCAGTGACTGGTCCATAAATCTCTTTGCAAGTCTGCAGCAAACCTCTGTGGACTCATCTCCAGAAGACATATAGGCAGTTCAGGCTAAAGCAGGCAAAAGAACCATATGAAGAACCAATGGCATGGGGAAGACTTGAGGAAAACATGTTATGACTTTTTTTCTGTTCAAACTATGAAAGAAAGGAAACAAAGTCAATATAACAGAGTCCATAAAGTTAAAGTTTAGTTTGTAGACTAGATTTATACCTCTGTTCTCCTAACTTTTCCAACTGATTCCTTAGTGATGTCTGTACTGGATAGTACAATAATAGAATAAAGTTACCTAAGCTTTTGAAAATAATCTAAGATAGTGACTACTGCCCAGATACAATAGTAAGTCAGGCTGTGATAACCTGAGAAATAGCCCAAAGTAGTCTACTTCTTTCCTAAGACTAGTTCATACAAAGCTAAATCAGTAACAGTTGAAATACTCCACAGTCTGAACACTGTGAATGGTTGGACCACAGAGTTATGTATGCTTGTGGCTAAAACACTGAACCAGAAATCAGGAAAACATAGTCCTTTCCTGTATATGTCTAATACTCCTTCAAAACATAAGGAAATCCCTGAATGTTTCACTGAACCTAAGTTTAGCACTTGCTAGTGATAATAATACATGTTTGTAAATGTCTGAAAACTGTTCAGCTACTATGGGACTGTCTATATATAGTTAAATACTGATACACTTCTTCATATAGGTCCAATGGAATGAGGTACAGAGAAGAATGCACTAGCAGGTAAGAACAAAAGGGATTTAAAAGTTGTTACTGAAATAACATTGTGAATATTTGGGCTTTACATATTAGAATGAAAATCAATAAAATTCATAAAAACTGAATAGAAGGAAAACCAGGAAGAAAAACTAACTTCCATAACTCTTAAGAATATTAGTGACTCACAGAACAATCTGTTCTTATTGGTTCAGTGAGAAAGTTTGATCAAAGAGGAAACTCTTACTAACACACAAGACAGGAATTTTCAGAGACCCACAAATGTTAAAAAGCTGAGAAGTGTAAACAGGATGTTGCTGTTTCATTTTGTTTAGCTGTGTTTTTAAATAAATTCCTATGAAATTTCAGTCAACTGCATAACACATACTTGAGGATAAAATATCTGTGATTGATGTCAAGTTTATTTCTAAAACTGCTTGTTACCTTTTTTATAGCCTGACAGTACTGGCCATTAGCTTACTTCTTTTATCTTTCTTTCAACCACTTTGACTTGTACACCAAGCCTATATCAGGTGAAAGTCTTAAAAGTCTAAACACATAAAATGTTAAGAACCGAACATATAAAACTACATTAATTTTTCAAGAATGTTCTACCTCACAAATCATCCACTCTATTTGGAAAAAAAAAATAGTTATTACATGTAATTCAAGCATTGAAGAAAAAAGGTAAAACTAAGGGAAAGATAAATTGTGCCATTCTGAGATTAACAAAGCAGCTGAAGTGGCAGAAAGTGCTTTAGCAGTGTGAATAGGTCTACTCAGAAAGAGACAGATATATGATAGTTGTTTACAAACCTGTAAATTTTACTATGATGTAGTTTTCAACAATGTGAACAGGTAAGATTTATGAGCAATCTTAATTTCTTAGACTAATGGAATTTTTCTATAAAGATATCATAAGCAAACATGAAGAGTACAGTTATAAAGTCCTAATAGCTATAAGACAAATTCCCAAGGGAATTGGAAAGTGAAGGGTGAAAGCTGCAAGACCCCTTGAAAACAACAAAACAAGGCTGAAAGGAACTCACTTCAATGTGCACAAATAAGAAAGTTTCTACAGTACAACATTTTGGGAAAGATCTAACACCTTTGCTGAGAAAGCGTAGCTGAGTGTTTCTGTATAATGATGTCATGGGTTTCTGTAGCTGAATTTTAGTAGAAGGGGGGGCTTCCAGGATGGCTTCTGTTAGAAGCTGCTAGAAGCTTCTCCTGTCCTGTGGAGCCAATGACCGCCAGGTCCAGGAGGGACTTCCTGCTGGTGGACAGAGTTGAGGTGATTAAGAATCATAGTCACATGTCTGTGATACCATATTTAACAATTAGGAGTGTTGCACACAGTTGAAAAAAAATTCCAGCCATGAGATAATAACACAGAGACCAAGGTCGGAGCAGGAGGAGCCAAAGGAGGGACCTCACGCTTGAGCAGGGCGGAGGGAAGGACTGAAATGTATTCCCTCCCCACCCCCACCCCCACCCACTCCCTAAAGCCTGTGGAGATCTTTTGGGGTGCAGAGACCACCCTGCAGCCCATGGAAGAGCAGGTGGATGCCCAAAGGAGCTGTTGCCCTGTGGAAGGCCCAGGATGGAGCAAGATCCTGGAAGAGACTTGTAGCCACGACTCGTGGAGGAGGAGATCCACCTGGACCAGGTTTTTTCCCCCAGTAGAAGTTTGTGCCTGGGGGATGGACTCACGTTAGAGAGGTCGATTGAGGACTGTCTCCCTTGGGAGGGACCCCACAGGAGCAGGGGAAGGATCAAGAGCTGAGGCCCCCCTGTAGACCATGGTGAAGACCNGTTGCACACAGTTGAAAAAAAATTCCAGCCATGAGATAATAACACAGAGACCAAGGTCGGAGCAGGAGGAGCCAAAGGAGGGACCTCACGCTTGAGCAGGGCGGAGGGAAGGACTGAAATGTATTCCCTCCCCACCCCCACCCCCACCCACTCCCTAAAGCCTGTGGAGATCTTTTGGGGTGCAGAGACCACCCTGCAGCCCATGGAAGAGCAGGTGGATGCCCAAAGGAGCTGTTGCCCTGTGGAAGGCCCAGGATGGAGCAAGATCCTGGAAGAGACTTGTAGCCACGACTCGTGGAGGAGGAGATCCACCTGGACCAGGTTTTTTCCCCCAGTAGAAGTTTGTGCCTGGGGGATGGACTCACGTTAGAGAGGTCGATTGAGGACTGTCTCCCTTGGGAGGGACCCCACAGGAGCAGGGGAAGGATCAAGAGCTGAGGCCCCCCTGTAGACCATGGTGAAGACCGTGGTGGAGCAGGTTGTCCCCCTGCAGCCCACAGAGGACCATCGGGGTGCAGAGACCCAACTGCACCTCATGGAATGACTCACAGGACAAGAGGAATGGCAGCAACAACAGCCACCTGCGAAACTCCCATTCCCTGCTCTCTCGAACTGCTTGAAGGAGGGAGGAGTGGGAGGAGAGGGGTGTTCTTAAGACTGATATATTTCTTACGTTTTAGTTTTAGTGCTTCTAGTTTTAGTTCTTATCTTGTTAGTAATAAATTTAAGTATTTAGCTACTCTGAGTTTGTTTTGCCATTATCTCTCAGCTGTTTTTTGCCTTTTCTCCTTTTCCCTTTCCCTCTGAGAAAGGTGGGGACCAGGAGGTTTGGGTGGACGCTGGGTGAAAACCACCACAAATGACCATATGATAATGCACATACCATGGGAAACAGTCAGAGGAAATCATAGCTCCCTGTGTGGAGCTGCAGGCAAATAATCTCATTAGGACCACAGAGATGTACTGGGATAGTTCACAATGCTACTCTACTGCTGTAAAGTACAAGAAACAAGCTGGGAAGGTAAGGAAAGTGACTGTACTTTTTGTGGGACAGCACTGGAAATGTAAGGAGCTCTGCGTGGAGACAGGCGATGAGCCAGGTGAGACATTATGGGTCAGGACGAACAGGCAGACCAATGTGGGTGAAGGTGGAATGAGTGACTATTACAGACTGCTGTTCTGGAAGAGGTAGAGGAGGCCTTAATCAGACAACTGGAGCTTTGATCAGTCTGATGTCTGCTGGAAGGGCAACACAGGAGAGCAGAAGCAGCCCAGGAGGTTTCTGGAATGCATTGGGGAAAACTTCTGGGCACACATGAGCCAGTAAAAGGGGGGTCTCTACTGGGACTCATTAATTCATATCTACATATCTACAAGGAAAAATTGGTAGGAGAGTGGAAAGTCAGGGGTATTATTATTAGTAATTACCATCTGTGGTGGAACTCAGGATTCTGAAGCAGTAGGACAGGGAAAATAACAGAATGCCAGCCTTGGAAGGAGTGCCTTGGTTTAAAGAAAATATGTGCCAAGAAAGGTGGGACCACAAAGAGGAGCCCCGTCTCCAAAGTATTATTAATTTGAAATTAAGAGCCATTTAGGGAAAAAAATGTAGGGGGGAAAAAAAAAAAAAGGAATCACAGTTCTTTACTAAAAATATATATACAGAACAAAACTTAACAAACAACAATAACAAACCTTCACAGAGCCAAACACGGTGCACTCATAGCCACAACCAGCAGGGGCGCCCCTGAGGCAAAGGCGGCAGGGCCTCTAAGTGACAGGGGCACGAACAGGGGTACAGGCACTGAGCACAGACGGAGGCACAGACAGAGGGGACACGGACAGGGGCACAGGCAATGGACACAGAGTCAAGGAGGTGGTAGCTCCTAATCCAGAGCTGGGTGAGGAAAAAAGAGCCCACCTCATGAGGCACCAGTGGTCTTTTGTAGCTCTCGAACTCTGTGGCGGCTTCTCCAGACCCGCTCCCTGTCCCCTCAGGGCTGGCAGCCCCAGCCCATATGGCCTATTAGATACCTTCTTTATGGAGCTTAGTGACCAGCTCTCCACCTCTGGGAGCTTTTCTCTGGCAGGTGGAAAAACTTGTTACCTTCTCCTCTTTCTTAGTTTGCCAGCCTTTTTTCACTGTGCTAATGGCAAAATTCACTGAGAAGACTAAACGCATGAGTTGGTATGATACTATTCAGAGTGACATCAACAGGCTGATAAAATAGGTGAACAGTCACCTCATGAAGTTCAGCAGAGGCAAATGTAAAGACATGCACCTGAGAAGAAATAACGCTATGACCTTGTACAGACAGGAGACTGACTGACTGACTGACCGACTTACTGACTTACAAGAAGTTTTGCAGAAAAGCACCTGGATATGTTGATGGACATCAAGTTGAACAAAAGCCACTTTAGAGAGCCAACAGATACCCAGCAAAGGGACATAAACCTCCTCTACTTAGCACTGTTGATACACTTCCATTTCTGGGTTCCATAATATAAAGCTGACATAGATTGAAAAAAGCAGACATTGGAGAAAGACCAGAAAAAGACAATGGAATATCTGTCAAGCAAGGAGGGGCTGAGGAAGTGGAGAAGAAAAGGCTTAGGAGAGATTTTGTCAAAGTATATAAACATCTGATGGGTGGACTAAAGATGAAACAACACTCTTCTCAGTAGTATCCAGTAACAAGACAGGAGGTCACAATATAAATCTTACCTAAACATTAAAAGGTCTTCTTTACTGTGAGAATGTTTAAAAACTGGAACCGATTTCACAGAGAGGTTATGAAGTTTCCATTCTTAGAAACATTCAAATCCCAATTGGGCATGGCCCAGAGAAACCTGCTCTAGGTGACCTTGCTTTGAGCAGGGGCATTGAACTATATGACCTCCGGAGGTCCCTTTGGACCACAGCTGTTCTGTGATTGAAAATAGTACACTATTTTAGGAGAAATGAAATATGTAAGTTGCTAAGGCTCATATTGATTTTGAACTCTCCTTTAGGAAGGACAAATATCTTTAACCACTATGAATCACAGGAGGCTAAATGAATTACTGCTTTGTGTTTTGGTTTTTGGGGTTTGTGGACTTTCTTCTTGATTGTTTGATTTCATTTAGTTCAAATCTATAATGTCAGACAAAGAAATGAAAAATTGGTTAAGTCTAGAGGACAGAGATGGGGATGGGGGGAGGAGAAAAAAATCCACTACATAAAGAGTAGTATCAAACCTGTCTGATATTAATATGAATGCATACTTACTTATGCACTCAATTATTCAATTTGGAGACTGAGAAATTATAAACAATTCTTAAACTTTTACCTCTTTGTGGTAGCTTTTGTTGGAAACCTAATAGAAATAATCAAAAGGATATCTGAGTGGGAAGAATAGTTTAAGATAAACCTGTATAAAATAAAATGTGAATACTTCTATTGCCTTATGACATAATTAATCCATGACTTTTCATATGTATTACAGAAGTATAAGACTGAAACAGATGACCTCATATTCTCTTAATACAACATTTGGCAGTCAGTTAAAAAACTTATTGGAAAACATATCCTACATTTGAGACTGATTTTTCATTCAGTATGATTAATTTTGAAGTTGTCCATTTCATAGTCCATCCAAAAATCAGTATCTCAGTCACAGGCAGATAGCAATCCCCTCCTGTATTCAATTAATTGCTGCCATTGTCCTTTGGGTCAGACAAATGCTAGCAGAATGCTAATCTATGTTTTGTAGCACAAACCTTGGGGCTGTCTCAAGCCAGACTTCTAATTTTATACTTAGGCAATTGACTAAAGGTCCCTTTAAATAGTTATGATCATATTTTCATTCCTCTATACCAAATACATACTTGTCATTACATAACAGTTCAAATCTTCAGAACATGAATTAGAAGATCATCAGTCTCTGTATATTGCACTGGTTTTCATTATTCCTGTTCCCATTCAGTCTATCTATCTCATCAGTAGCAAGACCCCATTAGAGAGAATTTCACCTTAGAAAACACATCTGGATGTTTCATCTGTGCTTTGTTTTGCTTGAGAATTACAGTGCTGTTGAATACCTAGCTGCAAATCACTGCCCATGCAAACTTCTGTAATGGTGGTAAAAAGCCAAATGCAGAAAATATTTCTGGTTTGGATTTCAAGATAGATTTCCCACATGTACCTTTACTCTTTAGCCCATTTAAGTCATCACAATAAAACTTCATCTGTGAACAGGACAAATGAAAGTATATTGCTTATTGATAATCTAGTGTGTGTGCATATTTTTTTGTTTTTGTTGTTATTCCTTTGAAGTGTCTCTGTGTCTTTTCATGTCAGTCAGTTACTGAATTTTGTAGATGGTGTCCCAGCTGGATGCGAATTTACTGTGTGTTTAACTCATGTGGTTTGTACCTGAAAAGACAAATTGAATCCCAACCAGAGCTTTGTGACTTTTATTTGAGATGTACTTTTACAAGACAAAGAATTGTGTAGTGAGTACCACCAATTTACAGATGAGGTAAAAAAAAAAGAAATCTCAGCTGCTCTTTTCTTAGAAGTTTTTATGTATTATAGATATAATTTTTTCAAGCTGTGCTTTCACATCCTATGCCTATTCCCACTTTCTCTGGTGACTTAATTATTCAAAGCCTTGTTCAGTTTACAATCCAAAATAGAACTTGATTTCACCTTCAAAAAATTTAATTCTTTCTTGCTTTGATTAATAGGAGGATTTGAAAAGTTTCTGTGTGCCATCAATTCTCTCCTCACATGTAGTGTACACTTAAAGAATAAAGCTCAAACCAAAAGTTTCAATAAATTTTTAAACCTATGTTCTTTGTATATTCTTTCCAACCTAAATCTCAAACAAGAAGGGACAAAAGAAAGATTAATGTTTTTTGTCCCTGTGAAAGCATTCAAATTCTCATCTTTTAAATTAACACTGAACTGGCAGATCATAGAACAATTCATCCTTGAAAATGCTACTTTCCACTGGTCTTAATAAAGCTGTGGTACTGTGTGGAAGAAGTCAAGATCCATAAAAGCGGAGGAGAAATATGTCTTCATATCTAAGCGACTACAGTTTTCACCTGAGAATAAGTACTCTTGTTTTTGTACATCTGTCCCCAATATGCCTTCTGCTTTTGCTGCGTGTATGTTTAGTTTTTATTGATTTGTGTTTGCTCTTATTTGTTTAGTCTTGGGAAATAGTCAGTAGGAGTTACAGGTAAGTAGAAGAGATAGGTATTTAAGTCTTTATTTAAGAAAAGCTTACAGTTTTGGTCATTTTGCCATCCTGTGTAATTCTTTTTGGACTTGAAGTCATCTTGTTATTGTTGTCCACACTGGACATAACTCCTTATTTGTGCCAGTTTGTCCAAGCACTAAAAGGATCTGAGAGTCCATTCTGACCTCCGGACTGCTCAGCTGTGAGGGTTAAATTGTTGCACTACACTGCTCTTGACTGACTTAAAACTGAGCAAACTGAAGAACCCTGTCTCCCCTGCTTTTTGTCGGTTTTGTTGTTATTGTCACCATTGTTGTCCTCATCTGATTAAAAATAAATAAATAAATGTATAAAGGTATAAACTACTTTCAAACTTTGGCACTCATGGTTTACTCAGACCTTGATCACATTTCTCATTATGTTCTTCCTAGCACTTGTCTCTCAGTGCCATACACTGCAGAAACACTGTCCTGTGATCCTATTGCTTTCTTCTACAGAATTCAGCAGTGTCTTGCTCACATACTTTCATCTCGAAGCATGAATGCAGCCAAGCTTACCTAGCAAATGAAGTTTACTTATTCACTATTATTATCCCCTTCACTTGGTCCACTGAAGTGATAACTGTATTTTTAATTCTTTTATTAGAATTTTAATTTACGCTGCCAGTACTAAAAATGTTTTTGTTCTTTAAAAATATCTCCACACATTAATCTTTAGTATAGAGTTGAACACTTGTATGAAAAAAAAAAAAAGTAGAGGTCAACTGATTTTTTTTCTTCCCTATTTTTCTTTCACAATTATTTGTTAATAGCTAAGAGGCATCACCACTATACATAAAATATTTGTTTGGGAAAGTTCATGGTTTTCCAGACCAATAATGAAGGATGAGTCTAGTTGCAGAAAAAAATACAAACTTTTTCCATCTGCGTTGAGAGCTGACCAGAAGCCAAATAGCCACATTGACCCATGTCTGAACTTAACCTAATATGTCTGACCTCCCATTAAAGCTCACAAGTATAGTGCTGTGTTTTTGCTAACAGAGTGCATGGTTTATGTTTGTCTAGCTTACAGGAGGTAAAGCAAATTCACACTTTTCTTCAAAGTATCTGTAGGTATAAATGACATAGTTTTATTACTGTTGTTCCTCTCCTCCCAATTGCTACAATTGTACATATAAATTGTCATCTGACTGAACAGGCAGATAATGGAATCTTGATTCGTTTACCCTTTTCTTCCTACACCAACACACATGTGGACATGCATGTCCTTTAGTACCATGAATCCTTGCATAGGAGAACAAAGTAGGGAGGAGACATGAAAAACATTAATATCTGTATGGAAGAGAGATTCTTAGTATTTTGCAAAGAATCATGTCCCAGGAATACAGTAATAAGTTATTTTTTCTAAGCCTTCATGTACCAGAAGCACACTGCGTAACAGTTAGGCTAAGGGCTCAGTAAGCACTCCATTTTGCACAATAGTGAAATTATTGTTTTATAAAGCAAAGTAATTTTCATTCTCATTTCCCTCCTTTCTTGGAGGAAAAAAAAAAAAAAAAAAAAAAAGCAGCAAATACAAAAGATCCAGCAAATGTCATTACCCAATAGCCTGACCCAAAAAGTTAGCACTGTATACCATGGTTTTGTATGTATATGTTAATTAAAAAAAATTAATTTGACATTTGTAATGTGAATTTTTTCTAATCTGTCAGGTAATCTGTTATGCATAATTAAGGCAGATCAATAATTTGAATATGTCTTCAAGAAGTGAGTTTTTTTGAGCTTTGTGAATTATTATTTAATAAGACATCAATGCAGAAGCATTACGGCACAGCTCAGAAAAATGTGAACCATGACAATATGATATGTTTGTATATGCCATTAAATTGCAGAAGCCGTCCTGATAGGTTGACAGTTTCTGTGATTTTCTATTTAATTCTCTCATCATTCATGATAATTGTGCTTTTGCATAAACAATGACTATGAAATGAAAAAAAAAAAATAAAGTCAGTACAATTTCTGCACGTCATTTTATAGCAACAGATGTGGTGAACTGGGGATATTAAAACAAATCTCCAAAATTAGCACAATGAAATAGTCAAGGTATCTGCAAGGATATTTGACCTAGAGCTCCACCTAGAGAATCTTTCATGAAGAAATAATAGAAACACATGTGCTCAGCTGCTTAAATAATGATCTTTAAAGTTAACTTTATGGGGTTGCCGTTGGCCACAGGCGTTAGCACTGAGCAGCTCAAGCTGCTGTAAGGTGGCTTTTTTGTGTGTGTGTTCTAAAATGGATTTATTTTGATCATTGTAGAACATTCCTTCCCTTCTTTCCCCTGATGATTTAAGAAGGTGAATACACAGGTTCAGAATATTATAATTTTGAGACTGCTAAAGAATATGTGGGGTTTGGGTGGGTTTTTTTTTTTGTTTGGTCCGTCGGTTGGTTGGTTGGGTTTATTACGGAAATCCTGAATACCTTGTCTTCCCACTCCAGGAAAAAAAAAAAATCTTCTTTATACTATCTTTAACTTTTACATTAATATGATAGACTTCACTTGCAACCATGTAGAAGTCTCCAATCACTGTTAAATATCTGAAAGAGCTGAACCATAATGTCATATTTGCTGGGTTCTGAGGATGAGTGAGAAATAACTTTAAAGCTGAAGTCTTATTTAATAAATGATATTGCGATCAAAAATGTCAAAAGTGGTAGTGAATTTCAGCAACAGCATGGATATGCTGGAAAAGCAAATGACAAAGAAGAAGAAACTAAAACAAGTGAAAGAAGGAAGAAAGTGCTTTCTGTGTTTTGCATCTTTACCCTTATTGGCATCACGTGGAAAAGAAAGGGGCAAATACTGCCTTGCATTTGCAAATATTGCACCAGCTTGCAGTAAGCAATATTCTGTGGTAGTGGAATAAAGTGTTTTAGGCTAATTTGAAAGAGAAAAATGTTTACTGAAATGAACATACTTGGGCAAGGTACACAAATACTGGGAGAATACTAACTTTAGTATTAAATTGTATTATTATATAATAGCATTTCACCACTTACATTCCTTTTTTTTTAAATGGGTAGCAGACCAAGGTATAATGTAATAATGCTTATCTTACCTTTCCAGATTCAGAGGTCAGATACATATATAAGAAATATTTAAACCCTAAAATAAGTTTCTATATTGCAGGGAAATAGCAGACTTCTGGTAGTTTGAGCACTGAATGAGAGAATGCCTTTGTGAGAAAGTAGGTTGGTAAGAATAATTTGTGAATGTACAATTAACAGCTTTATATCTACACGTATGAGAAAAGTGCTAAAACTTCTCAAAGTAACATAAATATTATTTTTTAGATTTCTAAAACTTTGTACCTTTAAGAGTATTAAACAATTTTTATTTTGTGAATACTTTCCTATTATTGTTTCTTTGCCTTATTAAATAAGGCAAAGAAAATTTGCCTTTAAAAATAAAAAATCCAGCAGTATATAACTTTAGATCATCCTGCTTTCTGAATCATTGTATCTACAACAGAGATTGTTACAGCTTGAGAGAACTAACATCCAAAAAAAGATTTTTCTTATGTCACGTCTTGAGAACCCAGGACATTGAGTGCTGAAAAAAGAATGCGAGTCTGGGACTTTCTCTTACTGAAAATTCTCAAGTGTTGAAGTGAAGATGGTAGTGGGTGTGCTAATGTTTTGTTTTGTTTTGCCATATCTTTCTCATTGTGTAGAAGAGTAACTTGTGTGGGTGTGAGTACATATATTTGGGGTATTAACAATGAGAATACAGCTAAAGGGCTTTCTGAAACTGGAAAAATTGTAGTGACAGTAAATAATCTTTTTAATTTTCACCCAATACTATAAACAATTGATTTTGTTTACCAGTTTCTGTATTTGCCAAAAATATATTTTTACTGGAGAAAGGGTGGGCGGGAGTTTTGTAAAACCCCCAAAAATCACACAGTGTATCTCCCATAGGTAAAACCTGTTAATACATTGTTGTCCAGGTGGTATGGAGGGAATTGTTATGCATATTTATGCATCTTAATCCTTGTTCCTTCCTAAACCTATGATTTGTCATTACCATAAAGTGGTCATTATAATCTCTAGAAGAAAATAACCTTCAGGTTTAGTGAAGGAGCACATTCAGTAAAAAGGCAAATTCAAAACTCTAGTGAAAAAAACTAGTTTCCTTTGAACTATAGGATTGGATGCCCTGCCACTTTCAGCAAAGTTTTTAAGCTTTTGAATACTCTTTGCAACTCAGACAGTTTCTCTGAAGTGGTAACTTGCTGAATGTGATTATGTTGCATGTCTTGCAGCTGACCTGTTTGTGCTGTGGAAGTCTGATGCATTTAATTAATGTGCCCTGGGGAAAGGCAAGCTGTTTCCTGGGGGTAGTGAGGTGAGGAAAGGTAATAAATAATGGAAAACAGATTTGGAAATCACATTAGAGGACATCTAGTTAATCCCCTTCCTCACAGTGAAGTGTGTAAGTGTATTGTGCTTAGCTCCCATTGGAGAAGATTCTGCTGTCAGTGCACAAGAATTGTGAATAGCAGTGAAAAATACCACACATAACCGTGGAGCTGTTTTTTCAGACAAAATCACATGGAATTCTAGTAGGGTGGGGTTTTTTCTCTCATCTCTATGGATCTGCTTCTATCTGTAAAGTTCTACAAGATCTCAGTGAACTCAGGGATATATTAGCTTTGCTTTCTGAAAGTGTGAAATGTACTTGATGCTGCCACTAAGTATTCTGAATATAACTGAAAAGGAATATGAGAAAGCGGTGTAAAATCAATTTCTAGATGTTACTGGTGGTCCCTATACCTTAGTGTTTTTTGAGTGAGGAAGCATTTTCTAAGGATCGCACTTTGATAACATTGAAATAATTGATATTCCACATCTCTTTCTCTGTTTTCTGAAGTGGTATATAGGTTGAATCTCTGCAAATACTTGTGAGACAACAGGGGAGCAGTGGGGGTGATGCTGTCCAACTGACCTCCCTCTATGGTAATAGTTAATAGATCTACTGTTGGATCTGTCCTAAAACGTGTTATTACACACTTGGAATTCACAGATTCTCAAACACCTAATCACACATGGGATATACTCTCAGTTGTCTGGATCCTGAAATCCACAGCACTTTGATTACTCCATTGGAATACAAAAGACAAGTTACACATCTGTGCTTTGAATTCAGAAAACATCTGAGAAATTTAGTCTTTTTAGAGGTATGGTGAATAAATGTAAATATATGTACTTGGGTTTCCCTCATAAGAAAATTTCAAAGGAAGTCAGATATCTTGTCTGGAAAAAACA
Organism: Formicarius rufipectus; assembly: GCA_013399695.1. Taxonomy (NCBI): domain Eukaryota; kingdom Metazoa; phylum Chordata; class Aves; order Passeriformes; family Formicariidae; genus Formicarius; species Formicarius rufipectus. Next base: position 155,488 of record VXAU01004446.1, read on the forward strand.
AACAAACAAACAAAAATAACAACAACAAGTTAGATGTGAGACAGATGATCTACATGCCCCACTATTAATTGCCATTGAATATTATATATTTATTTACCATTTACTTCTTTAGAACTGCATATCCAAATAACTCGGATGAATACATGCATTAGAAAGCACTCATAAGGAATAAAATTATCCTTAGAGAATAACCATAAATATTTTTGATTCAAAAAACCTATAGTAAGAACCACTGTCTTTACTGGAAAGAGAAAATTTGTCTAACCCAAAAATAGACATGCAACTGAATGCAATGAGATGCATGCAATTTCCTTTAAGAGTCCAGTTTCATATGAGTTGACTCATCACAGGTATGGCCACTATTAACATTTCTATGGATAATCCTGATCTAAATGGTACTTTATAAGAAATATGCTACGCATCTGTTTTACACCTTTCTGTATAAAATTATATGTCCCTTTGAGTGGGGCCAGTTCTGCGCACCCTGTGCCTCACTTAAAAAATCCATTGCGCAGACTTATCCCAGGATCTTCGTTCGCGAAGTCCAGCCAACAACAACATATGTCCCTTTATTTAGAGATACGAGTTTCTGGAATCACATCATACAACATTCTTGCATACAACATCAACAAATTCATATACAGGTTGCATTTTGCCAGATCTTACACATTCTGTGAACTTCTCAATGCTTATTCCAATGTTATTCAGAAGGACAAATGAGTTGTAATTTCTGCCACTGTGCTTCTTTATAAATATAATGAAAATAATAATTTGAAATCCTCCATGAATTGTTATGCAGTACTTTTTTTTTTTTTTAATGTCATTGTTACACTAAACGTAATATCGAGACATCAAAGTATTGTAAATGTATCTGCTACAAGAAAAATACCCTGGGAAATAGAATGCTTTGCAGCTCCTATCAGGTAAAACATGCTGACAGGCTACTCAACAGAGTGCTTTGCTGGCTCTCACTTTCTTCTTCTATTCTGCAAAGAATCTTTGATGTTTCTATTCTACTGCATCGCACTCCCTTCCCTGGACTTTTGCACATATAGTGAAATGGATGTACGTTCTATCATATTCTTCATAGTAACATTACTTCGTAAGATACATTGAACCTGAAAGTTGGAGGATACAGATTTGAATTTCCTCAGCCAGAGGAAGGAATTTTAAAGAAGGCTCACACATCTGTGCAAAATCTAAGGTAAAACAATGTGCTACAGTGATTAGGCTAAATATAATACCCAGTCTAACTTACTTAGAACTACCTGATTCACCATTATTTTTTCAGTGTGTATTCATGGCTACCTAACACAAGGACAATATGGAATTAATTTTCAAACAAGCCTACTCAGGCAGCACCTAATTTATACACGTCTAAGTTTTTGACTGAGTTCTACAATCAGTCCAAAGCTGTCTTTATGCCTTCTGAGAAGCACTTCAGTTTTGACAGGGTCTTGGCATCTATCTCCCAAATATCCCTGAGAATGATCTAGAGAAATGATACAGTCCTATACTGAATTGTTCTACACTGCTTGATGTAGTAGGCATGTTCTGCAAATAATTAGAGATTTTGGTTCTACACAAATATAGTGGCAGGTAGTATTGCCTGTAAAACAAATAGCTAAGTGAAGATGGGAGTGGCATGTCTTAAATAAGAAAAATTCAAGCATCTTATTATTCACAGACTCATAGAATGTTCTGAGTTGGAAGGGATCCACAAGGAGCTTTTCCAACTTTTGAGTGAATGGCCCATACGGGGATTAAACCTGCAACCTTGGTGTTATTAGTAGCACCATGCTCTAACTAAGTTAATATTCTTAGAGACTAAAATTGTTACAGTGAACTTCTGAAATTATTTTAGAACACATTATTTAAGATCAGAGCAACATCATTGAAGGACTCATAACAGGAAATCATTCTTACTGTGTCTTGCCCAACTGGGGTAAGTTCTCACTTACTTTTTTTTTTTAATTATTTATATTAAAATNAACCCCCACTATGACCACCATTATCATTGCTGTTTCCTAAAGCAGGTTTTTTCTGAGTAGATGGCAAAGACTACCTGAGAGAATTAGTAGCTATAGGAACACCATAGCATAATGACTTGTTCTAATATGCTGCTCAGGCTTCAAGACTGAAGTAATGAGTTTTGTCTGAATTAATTTTAATTAATTTTAAGGCCCTCTAGTGCCTGAGATAAGCTACATTCTTTGGGTTTTTTTGCATGAACTGTGATAAGGCACCATATGAGACATACTTGGGCTTAAGCAAGTAGGTGACTTTCTGCACATAATTAAACATTTTAAAGAAAGGATCACAAAAGATTTTTGGTAGGGTACTGAAAGCCCCCCAGGGACATTATTAAGACGGAATTTTTTCTGGAGACCAAAGCACATGTAGTTGAGAAAGTCACCTTCATCCAAAAAGGTCATCTAGTCTAAGAAATCTTCATTTATGTAGATTACAATTACACATTAAGTATTTTTTTTCTAGAGAAAAATTTCTTCAAAATTTCCAGTGTCTATGGCTTACAAGCAGTAGAATAATATTTGAGGATTAAATTTTGTAATATAGTCTCTAGTAATGATTCATCCAATAGCAAAGATTTGAAGAAAAGACAAATTACAAGTAGATCTGACAAATGTTTCGGTTTTGTGGGGAAATGACTGGAGGTAAAATTATACAAAATTGGAAGATTATATTCAGAAGGTATAATGGTACAGAAATTATAGGGTGAAATACTGCTGACACTCTGTAAGTGAAATGCATTTGCTACTCCTTGTATGGGATGAAGTCAGCATGCCTGACTTCCCACACACGATACATCTTAAGGGGGACTAAACAGGGGTTAGAGCAAAATGAAGGCACTGCCACCAGGGGTCTCAGAACTTGGTGATACCTCATACCTGATAAACCACATAGTAGCTGTCAACCAAGGGAAAATAAATATTTCCTGCTGGTGAACCAGCAAATGTGGTAAGATCACAGATGTACACCTCTATCCTAAATGTTACATCATGAGTTTCGTTGACATCACTCACCTCCGAGGTATGGCCATACCCCACTGAACATGACTAGTCACTCAAGCTTCACCTAAATACAAAAACAGTATAGAACTAAATTAAAAATGGGGGGAAATTAGGGAAGACTCCACTGTAACTTCTGGGATCAGTCAACTGGCTGAACCTGTTTTCTCCCCCACAGGGACAACTATTGGATATGCATCCCAAATGATTATCTTGAGCAAGGTTTTTTCCTATCACCAGTAATCTGCTAACCTTAACCTGTCACAATTTTCTGTTATATTAATAAAGAGTGTTATTATGTATAGCGCTAAGTTGGAGTCCTTCAATGGAGCTAACAGATGCCAACAGCAGGTAACACACTTAACTGTGGAGGCCTGGGAGGGGGTCTCTCATGCTGTTGGTGTGCATCCCTGGATCTTTCCTGGAGTGGCAATAGACCAATTAAAGGTGTGTAGACCTGAGAGGGGATCTTCCTGTTTACATGTGACACTGTACAAGTTAGTTAAGCCAGCTTCTGCTCGGTGAAGGATCCCCATAACAGGACATTGACAGACTGGTCAGTCTGGGTCCTGACTTTCCTGGGGCACTGTGAAACTAATCAAACATGAAGAGTTTGGGGAAATCTCTCCTTACATGTGACAAGATTTTAAAAGACTGAAGTAAAGACAACAATGAATGAGATACTGTTCTCTGTTCCATACAACTAACCAATATATTCTGGTTTTAATTTCTACTTAGGAAAATCTTTGACTGGATGTCAATAATGACTTTGAATGTAGTGAAACACATAATTTTGAGGCAGTGTTGGACAAGAAAGATAGGAAAACTGTTCAGCTACACTATTATCAGTATCTAAGTCTTCTTTAATATTGATTCATGTAAATGTACACATGTATAGCTTTGTGGGTATTTTAATGAAAAATGCCATCCATGTATTTTAGGAAATGTTCCAGAAGATATTATTTATGATATTCTTGTCCTTTTCTTGAAAAAGTCAATTTCTGTTATGCAGTCTTGTGGTCTGTCAAATACCTTTTTTTTTTTTT
>VXAU01004446.1:159594-170685 GCA_013399695.1 Formicarius rufipectus
TTTTTTTCCCCCAGTATTAAACTTCTACTACATTGTTATAGAAGAGCTCAGGTTGCAACAGGCCTCTTAGGTCAGTCAGGCTGTTGTCATAAAATGTGGTTAAATACAGATTTCCTTAATCTCTCCTGAAGAATAAAACTTAACTTGTAACATATTCTGTGTTGGAAGTGGGAAAAAACCCCAACAATTCATTTTTGCTTTGTTTGTAAATAAGTTCTATAATAGAATGAAATAATTGTTTATAATCTATGACATGGAATAATGTGGCCTTCCAACGTTTTATGTGCTCTTCCTAACAATGAAACATAAACACATAGGGTATTGACATTCCAATCACCCAAATATTTAAACTAAAATTGATCTAAGATTTTAGCTGAATTTTTTTTCTAAATTCTTGTTTTAATACTAAATGATTTTGTGGGGGAGAAAAGAGAGACAAAAGATTAGTACTGATATGTGTGAAAGAAAAGGGATAAATCATACATGCACATCTTAATAGTGACAAATTCATGCAAATATGAGATAATGTTCAATAAGCACATTTCAGAAATAAGAAAATTGGTTACTTGTTATATTTTGAGATGTTTAAAATATTTTTCACCAATATTCATTCAATCACCTGAAGAAAACATTGTAACACTGGAGTTGCTTAGCAGTAGCTGCATAGGAGTTAAGAGCAAATTTTAGCCTGTGGCAGTAGATTTTCCATCTGGATTGTCCTATTATCAGTCAGGAGATACCTGAAAAGAGTTTATTTTTTAGCAAAAACCTCATATATATTGCCATAAACTATATAGTAGAAGTGGATTGCTCCCCATCCATCCTCATATAAAAGTATCTTTCCTACTCCTAAGCTTTAATGATGAATTAAACATATTTTTCTGCTTCTGTAAATAGCAGGTAATAAAGTAATATCAAAATGGCTTAATTTTATTTGCAAAGAAAGGGAATGTTTGTTTGTTTTACTTTTCCTGCTATAAATCCTTTAACTTTTCAGTGGAAAATTAAATCTTTCCCCATACTTAAAAAAACAACCAAACAAAAAAAAACCACATAAAAACCCTACCCCCCAAAAAAAACCCCTGAAACAAGCAAAGAAATAGAACCTAAAAGCAGGACAACTCCATCTCTGATCTGTCCAAAACAGTAACCATATTTAAATTTTGCTGAGTCTGTTCCAAAATTTGCAGCACTGTAGAGGCCTCAGAGTGGAAATGTAGAAATAATAATGGAAATGCTAGGGATAATAACAGTTAAAATAACAATAACACTAGTAAAGGAAAATAGCTGAGTGTTAGCACAGAACAGGTTAATAAATACAGCATTTCTTATTTCTGTCCTTTATATTTAGTCCACCAAGATAACACAGAGGGTTTCAAATGTTTCTGTTTTCCAAAAAAGTGTCTCTGAGAAATCATCTCTGCAGAAATAATCTCAAAGAATAATTATGTAGATTTGCTCTAGGCCTGCAGTTTACAGCCTTTCAGAGAGGGAAAGAAAAAGGACAGAGAGGGAGTTCACCTACTAACACAAGATAGTTAGCAAACAAGAAAAAANTGAATTTCAGAGTATATAAAAGTCCCAAGATTTATATTCCTTATAATAAATACTTATCATCTGGATAACAAAAAGCATTTTATTAGATACAAGGAATTGTTTGTATTGCCAAGTAATTCCATCGCTAAACAAAAGAGTAAATTAAAAGAATATAAAATACTTGTGCTTCTTCAAATCATTAGATCTTTAACCCCACACACTGATTGTATAATACTGAGGGGTTTAGTAGATTTCTGAGGCAGAAATTTATTAAATTAATTACATTTAATAAAATTCAATATTACATATTTATATCTATGAAAATTACAATTTTATCCTTAAATATATATCTATGAGGCAGATAAATCCTTTCCATTTTTGTCTGAGTTCACAAGGATCATATTTTTAGCAAATATGATTCCTTACAGTTTTCTGCAGTTTTTTGAACCAAATGTTTTGTAAAGCAATGTAATCAAAGGAAGATATAAAAATTAAACACCCGCCCACACCTTTTTTTTAAATTTAAATATGCTCACTGCAAAATAACTATCCTTTTTTTCAATTCAGGACTAGAAATACTAAGTCTTGTTAGTCCAAAGGCAATTGTTGCATGAAACAAAAAAATAAGGAAGAATGCAGTTAAAATTGTTTTATCCATGCTTGGTTGCTACCCCTGCTCCTGCTGTAGGCTCACCCTTCCTGGCTCCTTTGGATCTTAAAGAAGTGGTTTTATTATCATGTATATGGGGAGGGAGGGGAAAGGATAACATCGAGCATCTTCAATGCTTCACTTTGGGAAGTATCCTGGTCATGTTGACAGTTTCTTCTTTCTCAATCTATGATTCACTCGGGGTCATTCTTCCTCTCATTAATATGCTTCTACACCTTGGTTTTTCATCACTGGTTTGCAGCTCCATGTCAATCCAAATTAAAAATCTGTAGTGTCTTTTATGTATGTCAGACATATGTCTCCTGTTAATTCCTGAAACCAATTTTTACCAGTTCCACATCAACAATTCTTGAACTGACCCTGAGTGAATTGCTTACGCTGGTGATGTCTCTAGTGCCAAGCTTATACTCCACCTTTTATCACCATTCCAGGCCTGTGCTCCTGTGCAGCACATCCTGAGATGCACCTCTGATGGGCATGTATTTGAAATCCATGCTTTCTACTGGGTATACATTCCATGCTCCTTACAGTCTGCAGTAAAATTATATCTTAAAAAAATCAACTTAGGCTCATGAGCATTACTTCTTCATTAACCAGAAAGCAAGCTTTAAAAATGCATAACTTAAGCACTTCCTGCTTTTTAAAAATTACAATTAGTTTTAGCTGAGTGTCGATGATTATCACAGTAAAATAAACATTTGTTCATTTATTGAAGAGAATCAAGATTTTGGACGTCTTAGAGGTTAAAGTAATGTCAATAAAGCACATAGTTCCTTTTTTAAACAATTTACACTAACAGAGAAAATTTCAACTCTCTGTTGAAAACTCATTAAATCTATACAGGAATGTATATTAAACTCAGTTTAGTGACTTTCAGAAGGTCTTTTCTTTTAGAGGAAGGACCTCTAAGCATGACCTTATAAAGATTTAATTTCAATTATTTAACCAACATATTATGAAAGTCAACTAAATAGTTCCTTGGTTTCTCCTTCATTTTTTGTTCACTTACTCATGAGGTAAGCTTATATGTTGAAATATTTGATATATGTACAAGATGATTTAAAACATATAAACAGGACCTTATGTTGATAGCACACATTGCTCAGAAAAATTATGTTGTTGAAGTTTTAGGAAAAAAACCCTCACTATTGTAGAATAGGACATATGAATATTAGTTATGTATTATTTATTACTATTTATTTAATCTGTACAGTCCAAACTGATAAGCTTGTCATAAAGGAATGACATTTCTATTTTCAAGAACCTTGAATACTATTTGCCAGCCTTCACATTCTTCAATAACTTTGTGGATTTGTTTTCTCCATTTCAAATAGATTCAGTCCATACATTATCGCTTTTGTTTCAACTCTCTTTTTCAACATGAAGGGGGTTTTTGTTTGTTTGTTTTCTGACAGCATCTTAATTTCTTGTGTTTGTATTCAATTAACTTTGACATGCTTTTCAACTGCAGTGTTTTCAAAACTTCTTGCATATATTATTTATGCTATCCCACCAATGCTTTTGAGATGTCTTTCTATTTTTTTAAGAGTAAACACCAGTTAATGTAAGTTAAATTGGGTTAGAAGGCACAGTTAGGAGATGGAACTGAAAAGCTGATCACATTTGATTCAGAGAGAATAAATAACTGCTACAACAGCAGATGCAGCTTTTTAGTCAAGGATAGAAGGATATTATTTATATAATATTTGGTTGTAATATTTTGAAGGATTTTTGGATGCCAGTAGCAATTTGGTCTGTTGAGATTAATTAGTATTGTTGAGATCCATATGTTGTACAAAGTATGGTCTTTGTGCTCAGTAGAGGAGGTCCAAGGCACACAGAACACACTGAGTTATTGCATATGTTCCTCCATCTATGTCTTTTGTTTGAGAAAGATCTAATGTGTCCTTCAAGCATTGCCTTTGCTGCTTATGTATACAACGCTATACCAAAGAGGAATGGCTAGTACTCCCCTGACCCAGGGTAAACAGGCACCTCTGGTTTTTTGTTTTCTTTTTTTGTTCATTTGTTTTTGTTGTTTAGTTGTTTGTTTGTTTGTTTGTTTGTTTGTTTGTTTGTTAACAAGGATGTCCTTTTGTAACAGGTTTCTTTAAGAGAGAGCTATTGGGAGCACGTAAAAATGAGTGATAAAGTGAGTTTACAGTTAAGCAGTGTGGATCATGAGTGAACATTGCCTAAACTCATTCCCTCACACTTTTTTATTTAGCTGTATAAACCTGTCATGTATTCTACATGTCACAGGCACTTATGTTAGTACAATTAAGACTGTCTATAGGAATATTAAAGCTTTCTGTTGTCAATACCTACCGTATTGTTTGGTGTGACTAAGATTTGATTGTAGAGATTCTTCTTCCCCTTCAGTCTCAGGCTTTGTCCATCTCTGTATTATATTAACCTTGAAATGTTCTGATACACTGATTAGTAACTAATCAGCCAGAGGAATATGAAATAAGATTTTCTTTAAGTATTACAGAACTGCAATTCCTGCTAAAAATTTGATTGTGACTAGTCATTTTTAATGGATAGTATCTTAGAAAACAATTTTAATGGAGATTTTGGTAAATTTAATTTTGAGATATATGGGGTAAACTTTTCTTAAGGGGATAAGGGGTACATATTTAATATTTTATTTTTCTTCTGCATTGTTTGGACAAAACATTAGATTTACTTTGCTTATTCTTCTTCTGTTGCAAGTACAGAGACCTAAATTGATGATCTAGGTTCAGTCCTTAATAATGAAACTGGGTTAAAGCAGAGATTTATAAAATGTATACACTCTTTCGTTCAAATTAATTAGAAACTTAGATCAGATAAAATTTTGTAAGTAGGTGAAGACATTGATTGTTATCCTTAGTCAGAGACTGTGTTGCTCTTTCCATACTATTCTGTATAGAATTTTAAGGACCATCTTTCTGAGAAAAAGAAATTTCATCTTCCTTGTATACTTAAATTGCAGTTTACTTGTCATGATTACAAAATCTAGTTGTGAGTAATTGTGTCTAGATGGCATTAACCTCAAAAACAGAATTATGTTTATTTGGACAGTGTGTGATAGGATCTGGTTAAACCTTTCTTCTTGCTCCCTCAGCATTTTGTTGTGGGGAACTACTGATATTTTAAAGCTTCTGGCATGAGGATAACTGACTAGGTAAGAGTACAGATCACTTTTTAATATTATACATCATCTTCTGAAGGATGAGAGAAGAGGAATCCAATCCTTAATCTTTTCAAAAAAATCTATAAGTTTACTGCTTCACACAGTTCAGGAGGCATATAACATAGAGTTAAAAATACTTATACAGTTGCTAAAAGGTTTTTGACCATTTGAGTACATCAGCGCTATCAAAAGTGATAACAGACCACTAGTAAAAGAAACAAACTAAAAAAACCCTTGAATCCAAACACTCAAATTTTTCCAGAAAAGTACCATTTTTTCTCATTCAGTACTTCCCTGGAAATCCTAGGAGCACCTATCAAACAGCACTACAGAAAAGCATAAAAATACTGCAGATGCAGGGCAAGACCTGATCTCTCTCATCACCATTCCCTATTTTCTCACCAGTTCCTGAAGCCAAGGTATAATCAAGGACAAATTCCTATGAATCAAAATATCATATCTGCTCTGGTCTGGTCCCAAGGCAAAATTATACCTTTCCAATATATGTAGTCTATTGAGGAGTTTCTAGAGATATGGCAGAAAAACTTATTAAAACTCTGAATATGCCCACAGACTTTCTGTGCAAGAGCAGACAACCATAGAAAGTTTATTTGGTATAGTCTGTGGGGGTCTTTTTCTGGGTAAAATTTTAAAATGAGAATCTCAATAAACTGAAAAATTGAAAAGACGTTCAGGACGGGTATAAATCTTCCTTAATATCTGTTGTGATGTACCATGTGTCTTACTAAATGTATATTATACTAAACTGAAGCAGTTTATGAAATCCCTAGATCAATAAATGTCAAAATAAAAATGATTATAAGTTCATATGTAGAAGCATTGAAAGCAGATATGAAACTGAATACAGAAAAGCCACAGCACATGCACACATGAAAAGATGATGGAGAGCTTTGAATGGAATACAAGAAAAATTGAGATCGTTATCAAATAGACTGGATGAAATAGTGGAAACTTCATGGTTGAATGCAATCTGTGATAGAAAGGGAAGAAAAACCATTATTATTTGCCCCATTTTGTCTTTTTATTTTATAAATTATGCAAATGGCCCTGGGTTTTTACAATAAGATAGCATAAGTAAGTGGTTTTTCATTGGAAAGAAAATAAAGCCCTTTACTCACAGACCATAGTAGAATGATGGATTTTTTGGTGAAAAAGCTCTGTGATTATTTTTATCATGAACAAAGTGAACAATGAATCCTTGACTTCTCTAAGTTTTTGGTATATAATGGATTATATTATTCTGTAACAGTGATTAGTTAATGAAGAACTAATTTTCAGACCTTCATTGTATTACTAGTCTTTCCAAAAAACGTGCTAGTTTCTGATTTTTCTGTAACACAAAGTTTTAAGTATTATAGACAATTTTCATCATACCATATGCATACTCTCTATATCTCTGTAAGCTTTACTATTGTGATGGACTGAATTTTTTTTTTTTCTTAAACATTGTCAAAATCATAGCCTTTTTGTCAAACTGCAAGGAAGCAACTGCCTGTCTGCAACCACCGAAGCACCCCTTTCTCCTGTGCTTCCTGGCTGGAATGTGGACAGTGAAGGGGAATTTGAGATAAGACTATTGTTAAATAATTTCATGTCTGAGAAATAACCAAGGGTTAGGAAAGAGGAATGCATCTGTATTAAGAATCCACCCTTGCTGAGCACAATGTGTGTCAAGGGAGAAGGGTTTTGGGTGTGTGATGGCAAAACCTTCCCACACCAAAGAGAGTAAAACCCCCCGCTCTGGGAAGACCATGCACACACAGGACATTCACACAAAAGGCATCTGAGAAGGGTCATAAACCATCAAAGACCTTCAAAGAGCCCACTTGACCGATTCCTGAGGCCTTCTACGACCAGAGGTCTGCAAGTGATCCAAGTGAGGCAGTAAATCCAGAGTCTGTCACAAGGGACTGCAGAGCTTCCTCCCTACTGGGGTAGTGCCTGGCATCACCTGAATGTATATTAATCCATTGAACTCTGTGGTTAGAAGGACCCTCCCCACTGAGAAGACCAGAAGAATCAGATCACCGGGTTCCATAACAGTGAAACATTTTCTATTTTAATCTCTCTCTGTCACTCTTTTTCTTCTCCACCCCTCCTCCTATTTCCTTTTCCTTTCCAACTTTCTTTCTCTGCCTCACATTTACTATTAAATAAAACCCACACAACTGACTTTGACATCTGATCTCATTTGCACATTAACTCTGGCAGAGACATTTCTAATAATTTAAATAACCAGATCATAGCAACTATTTATTATCCATCATTACATTGTACGAAGTTCAGGATATTTTGTTTACTTAACGCCAAACCCTCCTTTAAAATAAAATGCTATGCAATTAAATCCACATAGAAAGTCAATATGGAATAAGCACTTCTATGATGTGAGTAAATCTTATAAAAACTGGTCTTCATTGAGAGAATGTAAATGCACAAACATGACAAAAATGTTCTTGAATTTGTACAGGAAGATGGAATGTCAACATTTTTATTCCCTATGTTCCAGAGTCATTATGATTGACTCTATCTTTCACAATAACTTGCATGACATATAGGCTCCACAGAGCATTGTAGGTTTAATAGGAAACTCCTATGACATATTAATTTTGTTTTATTTTCTAATTTTTGGATATATGTGCAGCAATTGCAAAGCAGCACAGCTGCAGACCTAATCAAGTTGAGAAGAAAATTCTCCATGTGGAAAAAAAATATCTCAAGGAGCCTTCTAGGCAAGTGAATAAATGCATTTGCTTTAATGATTTCAGTTATTTTACTGAGGAAAAAAACAATCACCATAAGTAAAGCTTCTCTTTCTTCATATATTTCTGTTAGTATTAAAAACCTGTATTTTAAGGGCTGTAACAAGGATAGTATTTAAAATATTCTTGTTTTTTGAGATATATAAATCACTGAATGTGTATAAGAGCTAATTTTTAATCATCTGGAGGTTCGTATCTATGCAGATAAAAATTTGAAAGTTAGGGAGCAGAATTTCACTGTATTACTTTATGTGTATACTTATTTAGGTAGCTAAATCATTTTTAAATTTGGCACCAGGAATTCTCTAATCTATGGCTTTTCAAAGAGTTCTAATGATGCAGTGGCCAGATCAGTAAAAGACATAGTGTCTTTTAGTTTAGGCACAGATAGCACAAAAACTGACTTCAGCCTGAACAAGCCAAAGTCCTTCTACAAGTGACATGGATCATTCATGGCAATTCATCATCCTTATCAACTGACTTGTAGACAAGTATCTCCTTAAAAACACCAGTGTGGTTAACCTTTCCTTATGAAGTTTGTTTTCACCTCACATACATATGACTCTCCAAGGGCCTCATAATAATGATGGGAAAAAAAAAAAAGTTACTACATAAGGAAGTTTTATTGACAGGTGTAAATATTCCAGATGGGAATTCTTTACAGACAACCTCCCTCATTACAGTGTAAGTCAGGCTGGAGCACCTAAATAGACAAATACTTGGTGCTGGATTAAAATTGGAATTTGATGAGAGAAGTGTCAGGATGCTCAAGCTTGACCAAACTCAAGCATGGTCAGAGGTGGAATTGACTAGAGAACCAGGTAATTTTTAATTCAATGAGGAAAGATGTAGGTAGTCTAAGTATTTCCAGGATTAGCTGGCAGCTGCCCAAGGGAATTTTTTTTTGTTTGCTTAGAATTGCAGTATTAGTATGCACAGCTGTTCAGGCAGTGATGTTCTAATTGTCTGTACTCAGTTTCACTGTGCTCATTATAAAACTGTAAAGTATGCCAGCCATTTTGTCCCCCTTCTGAATTTATTATCAATCAACATTGAAAAAAATCTACTGGGAAACATCACTATTTATTAATTAGATGTACAGTATTACATCAGAAAGTTTTCAAAAGGAAAGTTAAACTGAAATCAGAATCAGCATCCTATGAGAATTGTATGAACTTTTGATTGCCTGCTACTGCAATGGAACTTATAATACCAATTAAGACTCAATACACAATATTCAAATGACTGAGAAAGCAGAGAAAATGTAGATTAATATATATGATCTGGATTATTTTTCTCTGTGTTTTGGGCTGAGTATTTTTAATTCTTAATGGGAACTCAGAAATTCTGAAACAATTGCACTAATGAAAAACATTAGTTACAAGCAAAGTTAACTCGAGGCAAGTTTTTTGTTTGTGTCAACAAACAAAGCAATAAATGGCTTAGAAAGGAATGCATGCAATCTAAACACATATAATCTGCTTGAATGCTCCTTAAAGTCTTTAATTTTATCAGATTACATGATTCAAATTTTTATAAAATCAGCAAATTATAGAATGGTTTGGGTTGAAAGGTGACCTTGAAAATCAACTAATTCTAACCCTTCTGCCATGGACAGGAACACCTTTCTAAAATATGTTGCTCAGAGCCCCATCCGACCTGGCCTTGAATACCTTGGGGGATGGAGCATAGACAACTTCACTGGGCAACCTGTTTCAAGTGCCTCATCACCCTTACAGTAAAGAATTTTTTCCTAAGTATCTAATCTAAACCTGCTCTCTTTCAAATTGAACCCAATCCCCTTGTTCTGTCACTATATGCTATTGTAAATACTCTTGTCCCATCTTTCCTTTAAGTCCCCATCAGGTACTGGAAGGCTGCAATTAGGTCACCCTGAAGCCTTATCTTTTCCAGGCTGAACAACCCCAATTCTCTCCTCCTATCCTTATAGGAGTGGTGCTCCATCCCTCTAATCATCTCTGTGGCCCTCCTCTGGATTCACTCTAACAGGTCAATGTCCTTCCTGTGATGGGGACCCCAGAGATGGATGCAGTGCCCCAGGTAGGGTCTCACGAGACTGCAACAGAGGGGCAGAATAAACTCCTTCAACCTTCTGGCCTCACATTTCTTGCTGAAGCCCAGAATACAATTGGCTTTCTGGAATGCAAGTGCACATTGCTGGCTCATGTCCAGCCTCTCATCCATCAACAACCCCAAGTCCTTCTCGGCAAGGCTATTTTCAACCTGTTCATCCACCATCTTATAATGGGGATTATACCTGTATACCTAGGGATGATCCAACTCAGCAACAACACCTTGTACTTGTTAAATCACATGAGGTTTCCATGCACCCTCTCTTCAAGCCTATCCAGGTCTCTCTGGATGACAACCTATCCTTCAACTGTGTCAACAATGTCACTCAGCTTGATGTTATCTTAAATTTGCTGAGAGTGCACTTCGTCTGTCTATCTATGTCATTAATGAAGATATTAAATAAGACTGGTCCTAACATGGATCCTCAAGGGATACCAGTTTTCACTGATGTCCATCAGGACTCTGAGCCATTGACCACTACCCTCTGGATGTGACTATCCAGCCAAATCCTAATCCATTTAGCAGTCCACCTGTTGAATCCATCACTCTCCAATTAGGAGAGAAGGATGCTGTGGAGGTCCGTGTCAAAGGCTTTACAGAAGTCCAGATAAATTACATCTATAGCTCTTTGCTTATCCACTGATGTACTTACTCCATCATAGAAAGCCACGCAGGATTTTCCTTGGTGAAGCTGTGCTGACTGTCTCAAATTACCTCCACGTGCCCTAGCAGAGCTTCTAGGGGAATTCCTAGAATTCTCCTAGAATTCCAGCATTCCATGAAGAATGCTGATACAAGAAAACAAGGATTCTAAATGAAAAGGGAAAAAAAAA
>VXAU01004446.1:178596-234527 GCA_013399695.1 Formicarius rufipectus
CAATTTTATTTTTTTTTGAAAGTTTAAGTTATGTTTGGGTGTGCAGTTAATTTCTTTAAATTAATTCAGCTGCAGTGTGTGCCTTGTTTTCTGTCATCTGCATTACAATAGTAGGAACTTCCTTGCCTCTGTGGGCAGCTAGCCAGAAAGACAGAGTAACCCCAGTGTCTCCCTGTGCTTTCACTCCCACTTCAATGGACTGTTGCTGTCAGCAGTAAAAATACAATAAATTGAGGGTCTTTCTTCAGTAGAAATCCCAAGATAGAATTAAGGCATACTTTAATATTTTACAACAGACTGAGACCATCTGTTAAGATCCAGTTGGATGGCTCTTGGTCTAACAGAGTGGAAATGCATCTTGTGACTCGCTATTCAGGTGGTTTCTTCAGCTGTCTTTCCCATTGTTAATCTTTCAGTGATCACATTCCGTGTCACTGAGCGGTCAGAGCAATTTCCGCTCTCAGGTCAAACCTTAGGGGTTATGCTTTTAATTTATTTAATTAATTAGCAACATGCTGAGTTAAAGTCCTGTTAAACTTTACCCAGGAGGAAGGAAAAGGGGAAGAATACTGGAATGGAGAAAACATTTCTGTTTTACAGGGCAAATTGAGGAGTCAGATGCCATGCATCTAAGTAAAAAGCATCAGAAAGGTTAGGAGATACTGAAAGTTAATCAGCTAATCTTTCCAGGATATTTTGTGATTCTGTGTATTCTACAACTGCCCAAAGGTGGACTATCCACTTACTAAGAGGTATTTTCCAGTATCATCCATGGTGGATACAGCCTTCATAAGGTTTATTCCACATCTATTTCTTGTTTTTACACATCAGAAGCACTGACAAAGGGAGTATGGAAGACCTGTCCACATTCAGGTCAATAGAGTTAATATCCTGGTGGGCATTTATCTCCTCATGAATTAAGGAAATTAATGACTAAGAGAAGTTCTGCCTTGTACTGACTGACTTTATATCTATGATCATTATGGTCTCTTGTAGATTCCAAGTCAACACCTCCTGACTTTTAATTCAGTTTACAGTTTAAAATATCCCAGATATAGTAGTTATATATTTCTAGTGGAGTGTGTAAAACAAAATTGTACCCTGAACCGCATAGAAAGTGGCATATGAAGAGAGGCTGAGAGAGTTGGGTTTGTTCAACCTGGAAAAGAAGGCTCTGGGGAAACCTGATTGTGGTCTTTCAATATGAAAGGAGACTTTTAAGCCAAGTGCAGGGAGACTTTTTATCAAGGACTCTAGTGACAGGATAGGATGCAGTGGTTTGAAACTACAAAAAGATAGATTTAGATTGGACATAAGGAAGACATTTTATAGGATGAAAGTGGTGAGACACTTCAACAGGCTGTTCAGAGAGGTGGTAGGTGCCTCATCCCTGGAAGTGTTCAAGGCGAAGTTGGATGGGGTCCTGAACAATCTGGTCTGGGGGAATACATCTCAGTCCATGAACTAGATCTTTAAGGTTCCTTCCAAATCAAACTATTCTATGATTCTAGAATGTAGAATGCATTTAGAGAAGAGTTCTACACAGAAATCAAGACAATCTTATGATTTTGATGTTGTTGTTGTTGTTTAAAAAGCCTCAAAACATAACCCCCCATACTTTAGGGGTTTCCTTTATACTTTCCTTACTGATATCCTTCTACTGAAACTTTAAGGAAGTAACTTAGTAGAATGCATTAGTAACTAATTTTTCACATTTGGAGGGAAAGCAAAAATTGAGTACTAACCTTTCTCGGAAAAGAACAGATACAAAAATTGACAGACTTGAAAAATTACATAGCATTATGTCTAAGTATCATACTCATATTATCACATATCTTATTTACACAGGGATGTAGTCTGTTCAAGTTTTTATGCTTTGAATTTGCAAGCCTTTTCTTTTAAGAAAATGACAAGCTGTTTGCAACCTCATCACACTTCCAAGTTTTAGTAATTTTTTTTCACTTTCAGTAAATCTTCCACTCAAATGGAAAACAAACAAACAAACAAAAACAAAAACAAAATTGCTTGCAATTTCTTCTTTCTCTTTAGCTGGAATAGAACAAAATAGCTTTTGAAAAATCTACAGATTAATATATAGTCTCAAACAGACAAGACATTTTGTGTAAGCCAAAGTAGATATAAAAGACAGTGTTAAAAGCTAGGTCATCTTGATGATGACTTAGGAGCAAGGGCAAGTAATGCCTCACTCAATCATTCCGTGTCCTTCAAATAAAAGGTAACAATGTCATAGACATCAGGGAACTGTGTGCACTGACATTCACATCACATAGACTCTGTATACTATTTCAGAATTTGAGGTTTATTTTGGTTTGAGGGGGAGTTTATTTGTATTTTTTTAATTTGGGTTTGGTTTCTTTTTTTTTAATTGTTTGAGCTTTTTTGTTTGAAGGGTGTTTGTTTCTTTTCTGTTTATACCCTGTTAATTGAATAAACACAAACTGCCAAATCCACATAAACTTTCGGCATGTAGTTTCTCCTTAGACTTCATACGAGTTGAACACATCCATCTTTATGAGTGTTTTGTCTCAATTTCTTTTGCATTTGTTCAGTGATGTTCTGGTTTATTGTCTCAATTGATCAATGTGACATACATATTTTAACCTAGCTGAGGTGATGTAACTAATAAAAATCTGATTAAAGACCAGGTCTACTAATTTTAGTTAAATGGACAGGCTGTATTCTATAGCAATTAAAAGCAGAATTCAGCTACTAAATGTTGAAAATTTCATAATCGCAACACAAAATCCAGCAAACTTGTGATTGTTTCAATTTTAAATTTACTGATAGAAAATAATTTAACATAACTGTAAGATCATCTTATTTTAAAAATCCATGTTTTATTAATGTTATTCAGGTACCTAACAACTAGGTATGTGTGTAAGCCTGAAAATCATGCATAGTAAGAGGCAGATCCTGTAAAAGAAAGTTTAATAGAGCCAAAGAAATTATTAAGTTAGTGAGAAGAATTATAGAAGTCAAATAATTTGCAGACAGTCAGGTGTCGGGTGGAAAATGTATTTGAGCGACTTGCCTTCAACACCACTGTTCTTTCTAACGTTGTCTCCTTTGCCTTAGAGGTATTTCAGAATCACTTAACTTGTGTCCACTACATCCTAGGGACAATTTTGAAAGTTAATGTCAAAAACTGTTTTATAAATGGAAATTTGCTTGAATTTAATACTTTTTCAAATTAATGTTGTGAAATTGAACTCTCCATTATCTATTTTAATGACTTTTAATGTATCATGTAGGTTATCTGGATGATGAAATCACTAAATGACAAATTTATGTTTCTGAAATCATATGTCAAAGGTTACAGGAAAAAACATGACCTTGGCTCTGAACTGTGTTGAGGAGCAAAATAGTTTTCTAATAATGGGTGTCTTAGATGGAGGTTAAAAGGAATGATTCTATCAGTATGTTGTTCCCAGTTACAGCTAATGCTGTTATCCTTTTCAAGGCATTATTTGGGAATAAGATTATGGCTACTATTTATATTTTTCTTTATATTATTTATATTCTTATTTCTTGAAGAAAGAGGAAAATAAATTTTCATTTTTTTTTCCTGATGTTACACCACATTGATTCCTCCTCAAAACACTATAAATTTAACTGCATTGAAAATTGAGTTAATTACTAACAAAATTTTGATTCAACAAGAAATACATAAGAATAATAAATAATTAAATAACTCATAAATTAATGTGCAAACTTTAATTTAGAAAGCATTGAGTTTATTTTCATTCTGGATAGATAAAAACTTAAACACCAAAACCGGTGGATACCTAGTTTGCTCTCTTTAACTAGTTAGAAAAAAACATGCTCCTTTTTGACTTTTTCCATCTCAGTAAAAGTCCTTGATAATCTTTTAACTGTGTTCAGAGGTTCTGTATTTTGTCCCATTAACCTATTCCTGTTTTAATTTCTCCACTGTGAATCCTTTCCACGGGCTACAGGTCTTCATGAACTGCTCCAGTGTAGGTACCTTCTATGGAGTCACAAGTCCTACCAGAAATCTGCTCCAGTGCAGTCATCCCATGGGGTCACAGACTCTTTTGGAAATCCATGTGCTCTTGGGTGAAGTCCTCCTTGGGCTGCAGGTGGGTCTCTGCTCTCAGCTGTGGATCTCCATGCACTGCAGGATAGGCTGCCTCACTGTAGTCTTCTTCACAGGCTAAAAGGGAATCTCTGCTCTGGCTCCTGGAGCACCACCTCCTTCTCCTTCACTGATCTGGGTGTCTGCAGAGCTGTTTCTTTCACATATTCTCACTCCTCTCTTCAGCTGCAGTTGCACAGTTTTTCCTCCTTTTTAAATCTTTGAGCATCACCGTCTCGGATTCACTCAATCTTGGCCAGCAGCACGTCCATTTGGGAGCTGTCTGACATTGGCTCTGTTGGACACGGGAAACTGCTGGCAGCTTTTCACAGAAGCCGCCTGTGTAGTCCCCTTCCCACTACCAAAACCTTATCAAGCAAACACAAGTAGAATATGGAGTTCAAAAGAAACTAGCAGTTTAGAGTTCAATACATAAATGTGAGTCCTTCTTTAGGTGCTTTTCAGGCATGACATTATTGGATGCTGGGAGAGTATAAGGGAGGATTTTGTAAGTATCTTATTCTTAGGTACATTATTAAGCAAATGCGTTTTGTCCCTGATGGAGAAAAGATAAAGGATAAGATATATGGGTTTTGCTGTCTCAGTTTTATGTTCATACATTTATTACTTTCTTGTATAACTGATAATGGTAAGGTTTATCGATGTTTGTCATCTTCAATTCTTTCATATACAAAATAAATTAGAACATCCTTTAGGGTCATTATTTTGATCTTAGCAAGAATAATGTATTTAGTTTTACAATGGTGCTTGAATGTGTTCTACAAGTGAGTTTGTTTTTTTGAGTTTGCTATAAAATTTCTGCTTTTTATTTTTATTCTTTGGCCAGTAAAATTTTCTTCCTGTAACAGATGGATAAGACAAAAATTAAGTTTTTGGCAACAAGGTCAGTAATAAGAATTTGAAGCAGTAATAAGAACATGATGAAGGTAGCAGTAAAAAAAAAAAAAAAAAAAAAGGAAAAATGTATGTTTTTATATTATTGATAGATTTTCATGCTGCAAAAGACAATGTCACAATAGTTTTAAGAAAAAGTTAATTTTTGCACAGTTAAATAACTCTCACTGCTAAACGGTAGCATTTATGAGTTCATGTTTAGCCTCTATCTTGATCTTGCAAGTCAGTATATGTTTTGGTTTAGATATTTACTGACAATATGGGGAACAGAGTCCAAGAGCTTTCTAATGATTGAACACAGATTTTTCTTATTTTCATGTTACTGCAACATTTTCTATCATATAAGCAACATGAGATTTCATACCTGCTATGGAACTATTGAATCATGACATACTTAATTTCATAAAGAACCAGAGCAGTATTTGTAAGACAAATAAATTGAAAGTGAAATAATTTTTTATGGGTTCATATATATAGTTGTTAACTTGAAAGGGTGATTTCATGCTGTTCTCTTTCTTTCTTACTTTCATCATGTCCTCACTGACTGGACTCTTCATTAACATGATTCAACTCATCAAAATGCCAAGATATGATTGCATATAAAACTGATTTGAAAGAAAGTAGTTGATTCATTTTCTAATGAATTAATGAATATTTTAGATCATAAGGTCCCATAAAAGCCACACCAAGTACAAGAGAAGCAGTGATGAGAAATGTGAGCAGAAAGAAGAGAAAAACTTGCCCTATTTGGCAAGAAATGGCCTGTTCACTAGGCTATAAAGGAAGAAAAAATAAGCTCAGGGAAAATTCTGTCATCCTTATCCTTCATAAGATAAAACTTACTGTGTTTCATAGGATAAAACTTACATTGTTCTCAACCTCAGATGTAAAGAGGTGGAAAAATCAATCAAATTAAAAATAGTGTATACTGAAATACAAATGCATTTTAATGCTTAGTTTTTGCTCCTAACTCATTCTGTCAGTTTGGTTTCTTTCATGTCTTCACTGCTCCCTTTACCACCACTCATTCGCCATTTTTTAGGTGACATAATCCTGTCTCAAATGTTCTGTTTTACAGTTAGTCTTTCTTCTCTTCTTTTCTAAAACACACTTTAAAAAGAGATCTATTTCATCCTTTTATTCCATGGTTCCTCTGATCTGTGTCCAGTCAAGATATCAAACAATCTGAGATGTTCCAGTTTACCTGAGTGGACATGTTAGTCTCTGGTTGACATTTACTTTTTGGTCCAGTGAATACTCGATGGGTTATACAAATTAAAACACAATTTGCAGGATATTACTGAGAACTTCCTTCACCATAAAGAATTTCAACTGGTCAACTCACCTGAGATGGGAACACACAGCTTTAAGTCTTTAATTTAACTTGGGGAGTGAATTGGCATGCGTTTTCACTGATACTTAAGGCATTTTTTTTTCTTCCTTCTGAGTAAATTTAATGAACATTGTGCTATAGGATCCAACAATAATTTAATTTAAGGATAATTATTTTTTCAAAATGAAAAAGATTTGATAAAGAAGTTGTGAGAGAGTATTTCTGGAATAAGAATCCTGAAATGTTGAAAGAACTCTATTGAATGTCTATTAGGTTGACTATTTTATTTCTTTTATTTTGTTTGTTAATTGTTTCAAAATTAATTTTTACTTTTCTTGTAATTGACCTGCACTGAATAAATCAAAATACCACAGAATGTATTGTTCCAGTGAGATGGTTCTGTCTAAACCAATAAAGTTTTACTCCATGTAATTACTAAGAGAGAAACTTCAAGTAAAAAAAGTTTTTAATGTATATATATCTATTATCAGGGGATAATATTTTAAACTTTCAATATTTTAATACTTAAAACTTTTGAGTAACCACATTTACTAGTTGACTCTGAAAAAACCTGAGAAAATATTTGCTATCACTATGTATTCTATCACTAATTTAGAAGGATCAGACAGGAAACTTATTCCTGAAATACACAAGTAAGATTGTCATATGGGGAAGACAGGATTCTTTCATTCAAGTATTTTTCTAATAATGGCATTTTTATTGTAAGATTTAGTTTTGTGTCTTTTTGTTGTTGTTGTTGTTGTTGTTGTTGGGTTTTGTTTGGTTGTTGTTGTTGGGTTTTGTTTGGGTTTTTTTGATTGGTTTGGTTTTTTGTTTGGTTGGGTTTTTTTTGTTTTGTTGTTGTTTGTTTGTTTTTGTGGGTTTTTTTTTAACCTTTTTTGCCCGTCAGTCTGCAATACCTGCAACATATGTATCAACTGTGTTTGACTGATCAAAATTACTGATTCCTAGGAGCTAACTGTCTCTTTTCAAGAAGTTTTGTTTTAGAGAACAGAACAATGGGGAGGGGGGGGGAATAAAAAAAGACCTTTATGGTCTATACTATTTCACCAGGGCATTTTTAGATATTTGCTAAGCTTTTTCTGCCATATCTGTGTCCTCAGTGTGGTAGAAACCCTGTAATTTTCTATTAATTAATTAATTATTTCTAGACATTGCTTCAGCCTTCAGTATCCTCAGAAAGAGTCAACTCTCTCAAAGTATGATATTTGTCTAATGATTTGATTGAAAAATTTAAAGGTATATTGCAAACAAAAAATTACTATCACCTCCAGAAAAAAAATAATCATGGTAAATAGGATATAAAATAAGCATATTATTAATTTTTTGTTTGATAATAAAGAAACAATTAAAAATTAAGTAAATATTATTTTTCTAATCTTGGAAAAGGTTAGAAAAATAAGAGTGAGTATTCTAATTCTGAATACTTTTCACCTACATAATGCGTTAAAATAAATCTGTTGCCATGATTCCTTGTCACTGACAGTCACATAAAGTAAAAAAGTCTTTTTCACTTTCTTTTATTCCCTTTTTGTTTTGGGAGAGGGGATACAACAATTTATTCAATTCAATTAATTTCTGATATTTGACCTTTCTGGCTTAACAAACTGACTTACTAAATTGAACAAAAATACCCAAAATACATTCAGTTACATAGCCTACAAGAAAGGTAGTTTTCAGGCAAGGTCAAATACACGTGAACTGATTGAGTGGGAAATTATATGCACTTCTGCAGATGTGATAGCTGATTTCTTTCCCTCACAGAGAAGTGCTCAAGTCCTGTTTTGCAGTTGAGAGTGAATTTGGAGTGCTTCTGAATAATTTTTTTATTACATGGAGGTGGTGAAGCCAATGCAGCTGTTTGCCATTCAAATGTCACAGCACAAGGAGTGAGCATAATGAAACAAACATTCAACATTAGGTGTTAATAAAAAATTAAGTTAGAAGGGCTGAAACCAGTATTATATCCTAGATTCACAGACAGAAAGTAGACTCTTGATTTCTTCTCCTCCCCTTTTTACCAAGATGAAACAAATACTTGAAAAAAAAGATGATCACTGACAGAAAATGCTTTCTTCCTACTTGCTAATGTATTTACAAACTTCTATTCCCACAGTAGTGCTAATCCTTAAGAACATGCAGCACCTATTGAAGCTATAGGTTTGAAATTTAGAGTCTGTAGTTTTTACAGCACTGTCAGTCCTTAAAGTGGAAGTACATGTTAAGGACTTACTGCTTTGCCAACTTAGGAAAGTTGATGATTTTCAGAATAGTATCCTCTAAAAGTCTGTATTTATGAAACTATCTAGTCAAACATCGTATTTTGTGGAAAAACATTAATATTTCTTCACTAAGAAGCAGTTCCACATTTCTTGATTAACTTTGGGAGTTCAACCCTTTTGCACCTATGGTAACATCACTACTAAATAAACACAGTACATTAGTTCTTGTAGAACACACAGAACTTTTATCTCTACTTCTGAAGGGAACTACATATAAAAAAAAAAAAAAGGATATTTAAACTGTTTTATAGAAAACAAAACCAAAAAAAATTGTTTCGTTATCTTTGACATATCCTGTATTAGGATATCAATAACTCTTCTCATAAAAATACTTTACAAGCAAAATAAAAGTAAAACAGGAAAAAATGGATGAGAAATAATTATATGATTCAAGTGTGTTTTGATCAGTTTCTATTTTATTGTCATTATTTTAGCACCTTTCATCAAGACTGCATATTTTCTTTGGAGATAACACAAATCATGTAGAAAAAGGTGAAAAGGAGTGAGAAGCCCTAAAGAATGCATCATTTCTTTTTCCTCCAGATGAAAGAATGAGCTCAGTCTGCACTACTCAATGCTTTTAATATTTTAAACCAGGTCTTGGGGATTAGTCTCCTTGTTTTAAAGAATGTAAATGGGCTTTTATTTGCCAGGGCGTTTTTTTTTTTTGTCACTCTTTCTCTAAGTTTTAATTTAAACATGCAAGCAATAGTCACCAATTAAAAAGGACAAAAGAGAAAGATATTATGTAATGGTGTTTTTATTGTTTAAGAGAAAGCTGGCAGCCTGACAATAGCAATTCATTACTTACCTTTCTTTATTAGGTTTCTTTTTTCTTCAATTTAATAACCAGTTTCAAAATTTCTATGTATGTGCACATGATATAATTTTAAAGAAATATACTTTCTTTCTATATAATTCCCTGCTAGTTTCCTTAAGAAGCTGATGTATATTTCAAACACATTTCTTATACCATTGAATAATTAAGAATATCTTATTGTTAAGTGATGGATTACTTCTACGTATGTATCCATACTTCACACTACAGTTTAAAACAAAGCAATACAACATTCAGTGGCTAGAATACCTATTTGTGAATAAAACACATCTCCTGTGATTTGCAGAGGCTATAATATACCAGTACAGAATGATAAAATGGTTATGGTTGGGAGGGACCTGAAAGACCACCTAGCTCCAACCCCTCTGCCATGGGTAGGAACACCATCCGCTAGACCAGGTTACTCAGAGCTGCATCCAGCCTGGTCCTGAACATCTTCAGGAATGAGGCCTCCACAACTCTGGGCAACCTGTTCCAACATCTCACCACTCCCACAGTAAAGAATTTCTTTCTAATATCTAATATAAATCTACTCTTCTTCCTAAGGCCATTATCCCTTGTCCTATTACTACATGGCCTTATAAAAAGTATCCAGCTTTCTTGTAGGCCCCCTTTACATACTGGAAGGCTGCTGTAAAATCTCCCTAGAACTTTGTCTTCTCAAGGCTGAGCAGCCACAACTTTCTCAACCTGGCTAAATAGGAGATGTGTTTCAACCTGTGTTCGATTGAGTGGCTCTCCCCTGGACTCACTCCCACAGGTCCAGACTTTCTTGCAATAAGCCATCATTGAGAATGTAAATAATTTCTGCTAACTAAGGCCTTGATTACATTTCTAATAAGTATAGATTTAAAACCAGTATATTTACATTCTGAAGTACATTTTGAAAATGCATTTGCTTTTTCTTTATCTCTATGTTGGTAATTAGTACAGCAAACACCTATTTTTTTCATTGCATCTTAATGTTAACAAAAATTATGTACTGTTGTATCAAGAACAATATAAATTGGTTTTATGCCCCAATATAGTTTATAAGCACAAATATTTGTCATCACGAACATAATGCATATGGACAAACAGTGAAACAGTTATAAATGTGTGCATGAAATACATAGGTAGTGTTAATAGTCTGTTTCCTACTCCCTTTTTATTTTCATTGTTTTCTTGGGGTTATTTTTGTTTGTTTGATTTTTTTAATTTTTTTTTAAGAAGGAGTGTAATAGTTTGAAGTGCCTCCCTCATCACTGAGAAAGATTGGGTAAGGATTTAGAACCAATATGAAGTTAACTGCATTTCAGGTATAAATAGGGAGTATATAACCCCATAAACAGAGTTACTTTATTCTCTAACTCTTGTCTCTAGAGACACCATGAATATGTCTTTTACACACATTTTATACTTGCCAAAGAAAGTAAAGTGGCAGTGGATAATGAGGAGAAGGAGAACAGAGGCAGAAGAGAAATGCATTAGTACTAACACGTAACCTTGCAAAGTGCAAGGAGGAAGAAGACAAAATTATTAATCCAATATTATTTGTAATGACCCATGGCTTTGTGAACAACCTTGTAGACATTCTCCCAGCACATACTTGCAAGGTGGACATGGTTTGTGAACATGGTAAAAACTCCAAGACATATAGAACACCACATACTTTAGGAATGACCTTCATCTGTACCTGCAGGCTTGCTGACTGGACAAACAGTGAATCTGCTCTTAAGGGTAGTCAAACACAGCACGGTCAGATAAAATGTCTCTTACAGTATTTCTACAGCTGACTGAGTTTACAAAGCATGTCCTTGCTCAGGGTCTTATCTATAAGAATAGTAGGTCTACTGGAAACTGAAAAAAAGTACAGACAGACGTGAATATTACATGACTTCCAAAATCTGAATAACATACTATTTTTAACTGCTTGTGCAATTTTGAAACATTTTTCCACTTCTTTCTCTCTGATGGACTTATTGAAGCTGTTCTAGCCCTTAACATATTCTTTAAAGCCTTAAGCAAATATTGTGGTTTCAAATGGAAAGAGTATGAGAATATTAATAGACACAGAAGTTAAAATCTGCAAGCAAAAAGATACAAAAGAATGACACTGATTTTTGAGTTTAGGTAATGAAAAAAAGATCCATAATGTGACATAAGCTTCAAAGAAACAAAGTTAACTCCAAGGTTATTTTCTCTGTGTTCCAGTGTCATCAATCATTAGAACATTTTTTTTTTTTCTTAAAATTGCTGCTTTATTTTTTTCCCCTCAATAGGACCTAATTTTTAATGGGGAAAATGTGACTTTAAAAAAAAAAATCAGTTCTTTTGATCCTAGTTTAATTTGCAATGCGCTCTCATTCTAAATTATCAACACACAAGTTCTACTGATTTATATTTTGGAGGTCATGGGAGTATTATTCTGTAGAAGAGGAAGTAACAGCCATGAAACCATTAAACTGCTGCACCTCTGGAGGATAAAAATTTGGAAATCATTGTGAAACTCAGTATCACTGGACGGACAAAAGTATGTAAGTCTGTTTCATACAGAACTCCTGCCTATTCTTTTATAGCCCATGGAGTAGTATTTCGTTAGTGTTGATGGCAATACACAGCAATATCATTTTCACTCAATCATAGAATTGAATTATTTTAGTATTTATGTGAACTATTTAAAACTTATGCAGACAATTTCTTCTGATTTCACTGAAAAATCCATGATTACACAACAATTTAAAAGCCAGGGACATCAGGGAGTGTTACTTGATGTGATGATGCATAGCATAACCTGGTTTGTAGTATTATAATATATTCTGATGCTTGCAGCATCTCTTTGGATATAAATTGGTTCAGGGCATTCTTTAAAAGTTTCCTCACTTTCGTGAATTGTTTGAATTGTCATATCCTGCCTTTATGTCTGACTGGGATTGGTAACAGAGCTTCATAACTACCAGTCTCAGCCATTGCCTCTTTCAGGGTAAAGACAATAGGAAAATACTAGGACCTTGTGCCATTGAAATTATCTCTATTTGTGATGCCATCAGTTAATTTAAACTGCCTTTAGATATGATACATATCTAAATATGGTACATATGAGTCCATGAATACCTAAAAAGATAACCCGGAGATTTTTTTAAAAAAAAAAAAAATCTCTTATTTTGATATACACATCAAAACATGATTGGAAATAATATCCTGATGGAGGACAGAGAGAAAGTGAAGATCTGCCAAATACAGCTATTTGGAGAAACATGATAAAAAGTAATTTTAATAAAAAATGTTGCTTCACAAAGGCTGTAGAATCTTGCTTGAAGTACTTTCCCAGAACTTATTAGGAAATTGAAAACACTGTTCAGAAAATCTCTGACTGAGTGCAATATGTTGCTGTGCATCCTGATGCTTCTGCAATACACAGAACCAAGGCAGAAAGTAATGCCACAGATTAGTCTGCCTACCACAGAAAACTACAGATTGTACAGCTTGTGAGTCTCCAGGCTTCATCATAGTGAGACCACAGAAATGAGGTTCTTACAATAACTTTACATTGTCTGTCTGGAAGGATAAGGGCATAGGGAAATTATGAAGTACTAGTCCAAGAGAACATATCATTAAGTAAAGGTTATTAGCATGATCATCAAAACATTTTACAAGATATACTCCTCTTAGAATAGCATGTAGTCTGAGGTAAAAATTTGATTTATAAAACTGCCTCCATTTATTCTGTCTCTGTGTCTCACACCATCTGTCCGATGTCAGTTTTCAAAGCTGTGAACTAAAGCAGGAAATTATGTTTGGATGTTCAGGACTTGTCTCCAACTCAGAGCGAATGGAAGTAGAAGTTAGCTATTCTCTTTTCCATTCTATAAGGTCAATTTAGATAGAAGCAGTATTTTAGAATTTAATGTTACAATGTAATTTCTCTGCTTAATTAGTATTAAAATACTCAGACCTTGATTAGGTTGTTATTCAGACTATATAGAGGGTCTATTTTGTTGCTTCTTGAATGATTCTTAAAGCAACAGTTTGCTGTTACTGAATTCGTTTTACAGATTTGTCACATTGAATATTAAGCACTTGAATTTACTTGGGAGCAATAAGTTACAATATATATAAAGCCACAATAAAGTATAAAAGTATACTTTTTATAAAAGTATAAAAGCTACAATAAATCATTCAAATATATGAAACCACTGAAATCAGCAAAGTTAGCTTGGGAACCGCTTTGTTCCTATTTATAGTAAGCATAATTGGTTCAGAATACAAGAAAAATTGGACAAAATACCCTGTTTGTATCCACCAGCTGGCCCTGAAGTCTTGGTTTGCCCCGTTGCTTGGCCCTCGGGCGATGAGTATTTGTGATCCGTTGCCCCTTTCCTGCTGCAGGTGTTCAGACCTTCATGAACACAAACACAGACACTCGCTTGATCCAACAGCTGGCCCTCGGATTCTCTCAGCTTTGGCTGCTTTACACACAGACAACTCATGCAGATGAGTATCTCAGGCGACCCCCAAGCTCCACAATATTTGACTTGGGCCTTCTGGTCTGTTCAATAGCCAATTTTAAGACACTCTGATCACTCCAATATCTGGCACAGACTTACAGTCTTCTTGATGCCTTCCTCCCAAACTGTTTACCCTGTTTCCAGACAAGTCTGGGTACACAGTCACTAAGAATCACAATGTGTATGTCCATATGTACCTGTACAATATGCACACACCCTGCAAGGCAGGTTTGTTCTGTTCAATATCCTTAATCACAGTGTCCCATCTGCCCATGTTGGGATAACTGTAACACCATCGCTTTCTACAAGACATGAGTTCAGTATTTTCTTCAGAAAGTGAGTCAGAATGTCAGCGGAAGGGGAGAAGACGAGATGGGAGTGAATGTACACACGTGGCATCACAAAGTGCACAAACTGATCTCAGAAGTCCAAAACTCTCCTAAGTCCCATCTTCACATGTGTACAGAACAAGTGCAACAGAATATAATTTGCCAATTGAACAAACCAAAAGAAATCAGGGAAGTAAGCATAAGTTTTCTGGGAAAAAAAAAAAAAAAAAGAAAAAACATACAAAAAATCAAAACCCAACAATAATTCAAATGCAATGTACTGTATGTTGCATTGTCAGTAATTCCATTCCAAATACAATTTCAAATAAACACAGGACTGTATTATAAAGATAATCAACTAATTGATACATAACAATTTTATTAAGAATGTCAATTATTAGTATTAGGCCTACTTTGTTCAAACATTAGATGGTCCTCTAAATAGGTCATTCAACTTTCAAATGTGAGTAGAAGTCTCTCATTCTAATCAGGGCAATTAGATGTGTATTATTAAGGGTTTATTCAGTTCTTTAAATCATTGTACGATTTATGTCAGTTTCTTTTATCTGTAACTTGAATCCTTGAACACAGAGCTCTTGGGGGATCAAGCATCATTTTCATTAACTGTAATTTCTTTGAAGTAAAATCTTCAGTCCATTGCAGTATAATTCCATGTTAATTTGAATCACTGTTCTGCTTTGCCTGCAATGAGCTTTATTTTTACAACACTTGACTATAAATGTGAATTGCAGACAAAACAGATCCTGAAGATGTGAATTGACACAGGAGTAACTGACACAGGATGAAGCTGATCTTTTTTTTTTTTAATTTTTATTCTTTTTTTTTATTATTTTCTTTTAATTCAGTTTATTTTATGAAAAAACACTACTGGTGTCTGCTCTAGTTACAAAATGATTCATTCTTTTTTTAGGTTAGAGCTCCACTTGGTGGCTAATTGGACAACACATAGCAATGTAATTAATTTTATGAAAAAAGAATTGCAAGCATACCCAACATTATTTTTACAACATAAAGGAATAATAATAATAATTAAAAACCAACCAACCAAACAAATCACAAAAACCAAAATCCAACTGTAGGAAAATGTGTCCTCTGCCTGTACTATGAACTGACAAGAGTAAGATGGGAATACATTGTTCCTTAAAGAAGATGCTGATAGAACTTCTCTCTGATTTATCAAATTATATAACAAAACATTTTAGCTTGGCAGATACAGATCAGATGGCACAAGAACTGCCAAACTTTTTCCACTGTAATAAGAAGTAATTCTAACTTCTTTCTGGGATTCTGTGAAGGGGATGAGAAGGGAAGAAAAGAAAAAGATATGTATTTGGATTTAAAATCTTACGTGTAGTTAATTTGTTAAAGTTCATGTATTCTGGGTCATACAGCTAAAGAGTATATCAATATTCCCCATCTATTAAAACTTATATAGATAAAATTTTTAGTTTCTGAGATTTCTAGATTTAAAACAGTAAGATAATTACTTCTCTGTTTTACAAACAAAATTTTGCTCACTAGAAAATTATCAATAAGACTATTTTTAAAAAAAATTAATTCAGTGGTTCTATTAACTCCTTCCACTTCATCACAAACTTGCATGGTAGCAGCTTGGGGCAACATAATCATACTCTTAATAGTCTGTCTCCTGACACTCTCCAGTACCCTCTATGTCTGAATATCCTCTAAATGAAGAAGACACATAGTCTAATCATATCCATAGTGCTTTATACATTATTTGTAAATAGGCAATGGACACAAACTGAAACACAGGAGGAAAAACATTTTTATTCTGTGGGTGACTGAGTATTAGCACGCATTGCTAATACTGAGAGGTTGTGGAATCTCTGTCTTTGGAGATGTTCAAAAACCATATGGACATGATCCTAAGCAACCCAGAACTAGGCACCCTACTTGTGCATCAGTGTTGCACCAGATGTTCTTCAGAGGTGTCTTTCAACCTCAGCAGTTCTGTGATTTTCTAATTCTCTGATTTTGTTTAAAGGAAAATATCTGAAAAGTTGCATTTATGAGGGTAAAAGATATCTTAAATTGTGAAAATCCCTATGAATCGTAACTTCTACTGCTGGTTTTAGTTTTTCTTCATAATATTTTTCATGGTCAGGCAACATTTGACTCTGGAAGTAGCTAACTAACTCTCTTTTGGAAAGTTATGGGGTTTTCTTACGACCTTCTCAGTGCAGCTCTTTTTCATAGAATTATTTCAAGAATTATTTTCATAATCCTTGGCTGACCATATAATCTGGAAAACATTTGAAGTGAGATGAAGGAAAAGGAAGCCAGAGTTACAGGGAGTTAAAATAGAATGTTAATAATTAAACTGTAAATAAGTTTAACCAGAGATTTAAATTATATTTTACTTTAGGTGAAATGAAAAGAAATACATGTACGAAACTATAAATCATATATGGAATATAGACATATGTTTTATTTTATGGTATAGAAAAATTATAAAGCAATACTTACCGATATTACAAAGGAAATAATTCAGTACTGGCAAAAGGGGTATTATTCAAATGCACAGGCATCAGAACGTAGATATCAAAACCATAAATTTTTATAGAGGTTAATATGGAATAGCTGATATTTCATATATGTTTATTTATCATTTTTCTGTTTCTAAGTCATGATAATAAAACTTGGCTTACTACTTTTATTCCTGGACCAAACCAAGATAGTCTCTCATTTTCTAGAGGCAAAAAACTCCCTATGGACACATACTTTGTCTTAGCCATCACATGACAGGTTTTGTGCAAATTTACTGCTTACAAGGAGATTATGCTTTTCATGGCATATCTTGAGCTTCATCTACTTCTGAACAGAACTTTAAACCTATGTATCATTTTCCTTTTCATCTGGAGGCTGAATTAGTACAGGTCTCAGATATTGTTAGACACATGTTCTAATCCACTTAGTATTTTATTTACAAAGAATATAGTAACTGTCACACTGTGAAATGGTATATTTTTCCTCTGAACAGGGCTGAATGGAATATTATAAACCAAAACCACCCACAGGACTTTGCTCTTTGCTTCACAGTCTTTCCTGCTGAGCCATTGCCTGGGGTCAGATCTGAAGCAGAATGGATATAACCAGCAGTCTGGAAAGCCCAGCAGCAGTCATGTAGATCAGTCTTGTGGGTATGTGCATGTATGTGCCTCAAAATCATCCACCAGACACAGAGAGATGTGAAGTGCCAGATAAAGATATTTTAATGAAATTTAACAATGACTTTATTCTTTGTGGGTTTTTTCCTCTTTGTGTGTAGGAAAAACTTAATGGGATTGCTTGTGACTAAGTTAAGGAACTATCAAATCTTCCACTCTCTATGACCTCTTTATTTGCCGTCTTGGTTTCTGCCAACATGGTCTTTTGTGGGTTTTTTTTGGTTTAGTGGGGGTTTTTTCTGTGTTTTTAGTTTTGATTTTTTGTTGTTGTTGTTGTTTGGTATTTTTTGGTGTTTTTTTGGTTGGTTGGTTTGTTGTTTCCTCGTAGTTGCAGCAATCTGAACTTTTGTTTCGTTCAGTATCTGGGATCTTTCTCCTTACAGTCCTCATGGTCAGGCAATTTACTATCACGCCTCTGTCCTCCAGTGATCACACAGTCTCTTCTTAGGGTGCAGATTCTGTTCTGTCACAGTAACTCCTCTTGTTTTCCCCATTTTATACTCCAAAGTCTTATCATCATCTCCTCTGGAGCATTCCCTCTTGCATTCCAAGGTAAGGCATTATCCTCCATATCACAGCATATTTGAATCATAGAACAGCTCTGACTAGATGGTACCTTGAAAGATCATCTGGCCAAAAAATTTTAAAGGAAAAGGAACTTCAATGAGGTTATTTAACATCATGTTCAGTCTTGTTAAAAGCTCCAGTGACAGAGACCCCACCATGTCCTTGGGGAAATTGTTCCACTGACTGATTTTTCTCACTGTGGTTTCTTAAATCAAGATGAAGCCTCTCCTGGTGTAAAGAGAGAAACCATGCTCTCTGTAGCCACCCTTCAAGTACTGGAAAACAGTGATGAGGTACCCCAGGGCCTTCTCTTCTAGAGGGTCAAAAGACCTTGCTCCTTCCTCAAAAGGTAGATTCTTCAGAAGTTTGATCAGCCCTGTGGTCTTCCTTTGAACATTCTCCAGTTTGTCTACATCTTGGTGAAATTTTGGAGAGCAGAAGCAGACACAGTACTCCAGGTATGGCCTGATAAGTGCTTAGTGAAATGACCATGACTCTATCTCTGCTAGTAATGGCCCCGTGGATGCAGCCCAGAATCTAAATTGTTTTTGTTGCTGCAGGGGCTCACTGCTGACTCATGTTCAGCTTGTTGTCCATCAGGACCCCCAGGTCCCTTTCATCAAGGCTGCTCCACAGCCCCACAGATCCTACTCTGTACTGGTCTCTGAGATTCTCAGCCTGGGTCTATGAGATGGCACTTGTCCTTATTAAACTTCACACTGTACTTGCTATCCTGATTTTTCAGACTGTTCAGGGTCTCTCTGTAAGGTGACTCTCCCTTTTTAAGTCTCCACCTAATTATTCATTTTATTTTCATCACCAAACTTGGTGAAGGTGATAATTTATGAAGATGTTCAACAGTGTCAGGTCCAGTATCAATCCTTGGAGTATCTCACCTGTGACAGGCTGTCAGCCTAACTAAAAGCCATGGATTACCACCCTCTGACTGTGGTCCAGTAGCCAATACTCTACCCAACTCACAGACCACACATCTGCTCCTGCCACTTTGTTTAGGAGGAGGTTATGTGCAACAGTGCCCAGTTCCTTGCTGAAGTCAAACTAAACAGTATGCACTGCTTGACCCACACCCACAGAAAATTCTACTTTTTTGTCAAGCTGCCAGATGTTTCCATATTTCACACTGCTCCTTAACAGGGAGTCACGGAGCACATGTTCAGATGTATTTGTTGAAACTCTTGAACATCTCATTGGCAAGATGTATAGTGGCAACCTCCTATATATGAATAAGGTATGAAAAGTCCAGTCCAGAAGCTATTTCCATTGAATAGACTAGAAAAACAGGCAAAGTAGAGCAGAGACAAGCACCACAGTGGGATCC
The DNA here is from genome assembly GCA_013399695.1 of Formicarius rufipectus. Lineage (NCBI taxonomy): Eukaryota > Metazoa > Chordata > Aves > Passeriformes > Formicariidae > Formicarius > Formicarius rufipectus. Next base: position 198,034 of record VXAU01004446.1, read on the forward strand.
AAGCTGCACTGTGAGTGAGCCCAAGAACAGAAGCTAGCCCACATGCTTTGTTTTAAAATACAGACAATAATGAATTTCCCTTCACAGTATTTTCTGTGCAAATTGAGGTTCTAAGTAGCATGAATAGGCACTAGGTTAATAACCAAGAAGTATGCTGACATCAAACATTCCTGTAGGAGGCCTTGTGGAAGTGTACTAAACCTAGTCACGAAACAATAGAACTTAAAACTTTGGTGGATTAATTCAGAGGGAAAGAAAAAGTGCCGAAGATGATTTACATTTTGAAAATATTTTTTGGTTTGCTTTGTGTTTTGGTGTTGGTTTTGTTAAATTTGGGTTGTTTTTTGGGGTTGTTTTTGGGTTAATTTGATTGGTTTTGTTTTGGTTTTGTTATTTTTTGGGGAATGTTTGTTTGCTTGTTTTCTTTGGTTTGATGTTTCCCCCCCCAGGTATTCCTAACAAAGGTTTAGATCTGTATAAATAATTTTATTTTGGCTATTTTGAGCTTTAAGGCTTGAAAAGAGAGGCAACTATGTCAGATACATTTAGGTGAAGTGAGAAGAGGTAGTAAGGTAAGTGCTTGAAGTTTTCATAGTTTTCTGAGAAACAATTAAGAATGGAATTTTAAATAAAATTTTTTATTCTTAAAAACCTCTAGCCAAACTGACAAACAAACAAACCAACAAAAAGCCCACATGGAATATAATCATTCTTCAAAAACTTAATCTTGCTACAGTTTAGGGAAACTTTGTGACAGACAATCATTTCAACAGCATTTACCCAGGTAATATTTTTTATCTGAAGTTTATTACACCTGTCTTCTCGAAAAGGCACAGATCTATTTTTAGGCAGCAACTCAATCCTTTGGAGGAGCTGTCACTCAGTCATTACCCTGCCGCTTCTGGTGAGAACAAGGTGCTTTCTGCTGCAAGGCTTTGCCTAGCATTAACCAGGAGCATGCACCGCCCGATGCTGGCCTGTCTCCTCTCCCCTGGGTGGCACTGCTGTACAGCGCTTGGCCGGTAGAGACTCGGTTCAGAGCCCTCGGTGACATCGCTGTGCCGGGCAGCGAGAGGGACCCCGAATAGGTAACAGAACGTATAGAAAAGAGCATGCTGTAGGACTGAGGATGGGAGACACCTCTGCATGCCTAGAGAGGTGATCATGCAGCACCAGTAGAAATAAGTTGGTAGGAACGTGGCTTAGACTGATAAGACTGTAGGATCCAAGTCAGATGCAACAGTGATGATACAAACAACAATAGGTTTAAGTACTGTGCTGGTTTTGACTGCGTTAGAGTTAATCCTCTTCATATGAGGATAGGGCGCTGTGTTTTAGTTTCGTTCTGGAAACAGTGTTGATAAGAAAAGGATGGTTTCGTTATTGTTGGACACTACTTACACAGAGTCAAGGCTTGTTTTGTTTGACACCCCATTGAGCAAGCTGGGATGGGGCACAGGACGTTGGGAGGGAACACAGATGGGATAGCTGATCCCACACGGTCCAAATGATATTTCATGCCGTATGGCATCATGCTCAGCATATTACTACAATATTAATATGTAGTCAGTGATGTACAGCCTTAGGGTAAAAGTTGTTAAAGAAACCAACTGGTGTGATTGTGTTTTATTAGATCATGTTTCTCTTAAACATTTCACCAACAAACACTTGAATCATTATCACAATCTCATCCATTTTTTTCTTCATTTTTTTTCCTTTTTTGTCACCTTGAAATCACCACTCATCTATTAACTTTGATGTTAAAACAATAGACAAATTATTGAAGATTAGCATTTGTCTATATAAAAGACAGCATCAGTATCTAGATTTTTTTTTTTTTTTTAACTTTTACATGGCAGGTATCATGGAGTTACAATACTCTATGAAATATTAAGTTAGACTTTCTCATCTGTTCAAAGAGGCTTGTTGATCAAATGTACAAAGTGGAGAGGACTGGGTGCTCTTCTTCCTCTGGGTTACTGAAGGCAGAAGGAAACTCTATCCAGCACTTTAATGAGTAGCCACTGAAGCTAGTTTTACTTTGGTCATTGAAATGCAGAAATCCCATCTCACCCCATCTTACCCCTCCGCATTCCATTCCTCTGTGTTGGTTGTTAACAAATATTTATGGAAACAAATTCTGTCACCAAGGCCAAAAGGTACCACCTGATTAATACCTTACAGGCAGATAGGTCTCAGGGAAAGCTAGCTGGAGTTGTCACAAATAAATCTAGATACAAGTTAGCTAGCAGTGTTGGAGGTCAGGGATCTGATTGCTCAAATTTAATTATTTATTTATGTATCAATATATATACATTTTTATTTATCAATATTATAAGGAGACAATTCAGGATGAAAAGCATTCGGAAACAAACAAACAAAACCACATATGAGAAATTGCTTCTTGGTACTATTTTATATCATGCATCTTTGAGTCTGGGAATTTCTTCATTTTATTTTTTATGGTAATGTCCTTTAACCCCTGCTGGCAACTAAGTACCACTCCTAAGTATCACTCCTGCCTACCCCACACACGGTGGGACAGGGAGGAGAATCAGGAAAAAAAAAATCAGGAGTTGAGATAAGAACAGTTTAATCATTGAAATAAAGTAAAATATAATAATAAAAATAATACTAATTATAATCATAATGAAAATAACAATAATAATTGTTATGGAAAGGAGACACAGAGAGAGAGAGTAATAAAGCTCATGAAAGAAAATTGATGCATAATACAATTGCTCACCACCCACTAACTAACAAGTCCCCAAGTAGCAATTGGCCCCTTCCATCTAACTCTTCGCAGTTTATATATTGAACATTATGTTCGATGGTATGGAATATCCCTTTGGCCAGTTTGGGTCAGATACTCAGGCTTTTCCTTCCCAGCTTCTTGTGCACCTGCTCACTGACAGAGCATGGGAACCTGTAAAGTTTTTAACTTAGAGTCAACATGACTTCATAACAACTAAAACATCAGTGTGTTATCAGCATTATTCTCACTCTAAATCCAAAGCACAGCACTGTATCAGCTACTAGGAAGAAAATTCTTTATTCCAGCTAAAACCATATTAGTTGTCAGATTCTGAGACATGTTCCAGTGTTCAAAACAAAAAATCAAGTCCACCAGTTTAGTCAGTGTATTTTCTGAACTAATAATCCAAGGAATAAATCAAAAAAGGCACAGGAGCCAAATCATTCTGCCAGTTGAAAGTATGTTTTTCTTTTCCCATGTCTCTAAAATATTCTTTGTAATAAATGTAGGAATTTTGCCTTACAGTAACCTTTAAAAAATGTCTTTCTTTCTCTTTAAAAACTTATGAAATCCTGGAACTGGAAGTCTAAAAGCTCCCAAGTTTTCACTGAATTTTCTCCATAAATTTCATGAAACATTTTCTTACACTGTTATCCAAATGACCCAAGAGTTATAGTACTCTAGGTAATCTAGGTCAAAAAAGTCAAGCAAGCAGCAACAACCCCTTCCCCACCACTCTCCCACCTCTCCCCCGCTGTAAGGTCTGCTTACGATAATCATGAACAATCTATTTGCTTTGGCTAGTACTAACCAATACAGCATTTCAGATGTGACATGAGAACAGATATCACCATTAGATGCATTTTACTTCAAAGTAATCTTTTTTTTTAGTGTTTGTTCTCTGCTGCATTATTCTTTTGAAATGCAATAGCACATAATAGTAAAACTGTGAAAGAGGAGTGATCTATAATCTAAAACACATTTAAAAAAAAAAAGATAATTATGCCATTGTGCCCAAAAGATCAGGTGCTAAAGTACATGAGTTCATCAGGAAATACTTCAGACTGGCAGCTGTGCTGTCTCTTTCAAACTCCCATGTCTTCTGGCAATGTGTCACAAATCCATCAGCTATTTTGCAAAAGTTATTTTTAAAATTATATCATCAATAACTCACAATTTGAGCTCATAATAGCTAACAATTGACATAAAAAAGTCTGGATTAAAGAAAACAAAAGTATTTTCATTACTTAAACTCATGCTCCCATCAGTTATTTCTTATGTGAGGCACTCTAAAAATATTCAGTAGGCTGGATGACCAGTACTTGGACTAAAATTATTGCAATTCAGACCATAAAATGTCTCATATTACCACATCTGACAATCTTTTTCTCTTGTTATTCTTGAACAAGTTGGACTCTAAAATAAAATCACTAACTAAAAATGCATATGAATACAAAAAAAAGTCTATAATTTATTTGTGTACTTCTAGCTTACCCTTGATCTGTCTCACCCTCTATTACCTAGGGGAAAAACAATCCTGTTATTTTTATTTTGGGTTTACATTGACTCATGTCATAAGTGTTCCTGATGCTCTCTCCAGCTTCACAGCTATTAAATTACGTACCTGCATCTGCTTCCACAACAAACATTATCTTGGCAACAACAAGCTTAATTCTGTAAGGGAGGACTGACAATATATTTTTTAAAAAATTCCATATAACAGAGGAAAAAAAGGGTAGCCTTATTTTTAAAACTGCCTCATTTCCTTAGGAACAAACAAAGGATGGATGATACATTAAAGATTTCAAATAAAGGCTGTGAAGAGAGTAAGGACAAATGCTTTTATCAGGAGCTTAGAATCTTATAATGAGTGACAGCTGATGCCACAAACAAACTAATTAATGATAGTCTGATGCGACTAAATGTCCCCTGGAGAAGAAACAAAATAGAATAATGACAGAATTAGAGAGAAAGAAAAAGCTAAGGGTTAGAGGAAAACATTGTTATGGCATAAAAGCTCTGTATTTAAGTAAAAACAAAGCTCTAGTTCATTAAAAAAGAAGTTTACTGTTTCCATGGTACTTGTCACAGGCGTGACAAGTTTTTGGGGAGACAAACTGTACCTCTGGGGAACATGAAGTTACTTCCTTCTGTGTGGTGATAATTAGTGATTTTTTTCTTAGTTTATAAAAAAAAAAAAAAAAAGAGGAAAAATGCATTAAGATTTTTTTGTACATGTTGTGTTACTGTTCATAGGGAATCAAACTCAGATACAGCAGATGAAATTATTTGCAGTCATAACTGTTGTTATTACTTGAATTGAGCACACACTACATAATCACAGAACCAATTAGGTTGGAGAAGACCTCTGAGATCATGGAGCCCAACCTATGACCAAACACCACCATGTCAACTAGACCATGGCACTGTGCCACATCCAGTCTTTCCTTAAGCACCTGAAGGAATGATAACTCCACTGCGTCCCTGGACAGTCTATTCCAGTTCTTCTGTGAAGAAATTCCTCCTAATGTTCAACCTGAACCACTACGTAGGTGTAGCAGTCTTTAATGTCATCTGATATCAAGTCTGTGTCATTCTGAAGGCATGAGTTTCTGCTTTTTAAGATTTAACGTGGTACAATGTCATCATTTACAAAAATTTACAAATGGGGATTAAAGCTCTGACTAATTCATCAACTTATTTCAGACAAATGTGCTATTTAGTCAAGTGTTCTTCCATGTTGACTGCACTGATGAATGTAGGAACTAGGGAAAACTATTACAATGACCCTCGTGGGGTTTCTTTGTTTTGTTTGTTTGTTTGGGGTTTTTTGTTTATTTTTGGGGTTTTTTTTGGGTTTTGTTTGTTTTTTGTGTGTGTTTGGGTTTTTTTGTTTGTTTGGTTTTTTGTTTGTTTGTTTGTTTTTGTTTTTGTTTTTTAAATTTCTTAATACCTAAACACTCAGAAAAGGTGGCTTTGTATGATTAAGTTAAAAACTGAAAACACTCCAATGCACATACCTGGCACTAATTCATCTGTTTCCTCTGCAGCTTACTCAACATCCTAACCCTCTCACTTAGTAATTGTAATTTTCAGGACACACCTTAATCATAGTTTTCACACTTGTCATCCTTTGGAAATAGTAATACTCCATTTAGTGCTTACACTGAGACTTCCCAAATCATGTGCCACTCAGTCGCTCCCATCCCTTCCCCCTGCACCGGGCTGGAGAGAATTCCTGGAGGCAGGAAAGGTGAAAATCACAGGTTAAGTTACTAACAATTTATTGGAAACAATAATGAGATCAAGTAAACAGTAACAGCAAAAAATATTAATAACAAAGTGTACAAGATAAGCAAAAAATTCACATATGATTGCTCAGAACCAGCATTACCTGACTACTCCCTCTAATTTAGAACAGGTGTTACCCCAAGAGAAGGAACCACTTCCCCCCAGTAGAGACTCCCTTCCCCCACTCCCAGCAGTGATGTAAGATGGTATAAAATAATCTCTGTGTCCCAGTCATGCCCCCTCCTGGCTACTGCAAAAATTCCCCCTGTCCTGGCCTGAAAAACATCTCATTCAAAAGCTTATCATTCCTGCTTTCTCAAAGTTGCACCAAGATAATATCTAGTGTCCAAGACTGCTTTAGACAAGCAATCTTCAATTTTTTTTTCTGCCATTTTATTTGTTCTTTTTATTTCTTTAAAGGCACAGGAAGGCCTAGTGAGTTACTGTTCATAAATATTTCGTTAGTTCAAAACTAACAAACAAGACCAGGCAGTTTACTACATATTTACTCAATCCCTTATATAATAGCATTTCACATTTTCATTCTTCCAACACTATTTATCTCTTTTGCTATTCAACTGCAAAATAAATAAATCTGTAGAATGATAATCCACAAGGAGTTTGGTATGTGAAGATGTGACAAAATGTCACTGCAGTTTCAGAAAATGCATCTGCAAACATCAACGATGTGCAAAGATTTAGATCAACTCCATAGAGTTTCATGTTCTTTCTCTGAACTTCTTAAAAATTGCTAGTTTCAGAACTTGAACATTAAATACATTTAAGATAATCTCCAAAAATTAAATTACTGCATTCAGTAATTTTACTTTCTTTAAATCTGACTTCAAGAAAAAAAATATTTGTAATGAGCTATTAATATGTTCCTTTTTTGTTTGTTTCAATTTCTTTTTAACTTAAGTAGAAGTCGATGATCAATTTCTGAAGTTTCTATATAATTTGAATTAGGAAAAATAGAATATAATCTTGCAACCACTTACACCAAACTTGTCTCCCCGTAGTACGTCATCATATCTCATTGTAAAATAAGAAGGTTAAACATAGAGCAAAAAGGTGGAGGGATTTTTTATTTTTAATTGTCTGTGAAACAGCCAGAAGAAGTGTCAGTGCCGAGAATGGCTACTTTTTGAAGGAAATATTAATTTAATTATGAATGTAATTATATGAGTTGCTCCATAGAAATAAAAGCAAAAGCTTATTTAGCTGAAGCAGGCAGTCTTTTAACAGCAATTGTCCTGAAATACTTTGAATCATTTCTCCAATTTTGAGAATCATATGAGTTGTGCATAACAAAGAAATATTTTCTTTTTTTTTCTGTCCTCAAAAGGTAGAGATTTAGAAGACTACTTAAAACACTGTACTTTTTTTCTGCTTTGATGAAAACAGTAATTTCTCTAAGATGTTTTTTCTGGTGCGATGAATGAATCAACACTAATTTTGGTGTGGGGGAAGGAGAAGTGTGATAGGCACTTTATCACTCTATTTCCCCATCCTATTTAGGCTTAACATTTAACTTAAAGTATTAAAGGTTCTTTCTGCTTTTTATTTCAGTGGGAGATTGCCTGTTGATTTAATAGGGGAGAAATTTAAGTCACTAAAATAGGTGCTTTTAGTGCATTTCAGTAATATATTTTGTCAGTTTTATTATCTCCTGAATCTTGTATTGTCACTTTAAATCTGAGTAATCTGTAGCACAAGTGACACAAAACTTTGCTATATGAAGTCTACCATTTTGAATTTATCATATAACCTGGTAGTTCAGCTGGAACTACTGAAGGGGCAATAAAGCACATTTTGTGATCCTTGCATCTCACCTTGGTCACTGCCCTGCATGCCATCAGCGCATCTCAATAGCCTGCCTGGCTAAACCAGTTTCTCTTCTGTTGGGAGAAACTGCAATGCCGCAAGTAGACTTCCTCTGGGCATCTGCAGAATTTACTGGATCTTCACTGTGTTTGGCCAAAGATGGAATGGCTATAGACATCTTGTTTTGTCTTTTGACAAAACATGCAGTTTTACATTTTTCCCTAGCAGAAAATAACTTTCAAGGAGTGTCACATAGACACTGCAACTAGATAGAATCAATTAATTTTATTTTTTAACCTGAATATGCTACAGTAGTTTACAAAGCTTTAACAGGTACTGAACGAAAAGATATCTGAAAAGAAATATCTTTATTTATATGGATGAGAAGGTCCTATGCATCTATGCATCCTGCAAAAAGAGAAGTGTATTGTAGTTGTAGACTGGAAGGGTCCAATGATGCAATGGAATAATCTAGATTTTTTTTTAAATTTATGTCTATATATTAAAGAATCCCTCAACATAACATAAAAAGGTTACCAATATAATTTTCAGAAATAAAGGTCTTAATTCCCCAGGAAAAATATATCTTTCCTGTGGTTTGATTATTACTCTCTGACTGAGAGAGTAAGCAAGGATTAGTCCAATAGCACTTCACTTTGGCTTTGTCCTGAGGGTTTCAATATCAGGGCAGTAGGGATTTTTAATTTTTATGAACTATTTCTGCAGTGGGCAGGTGTCAGGAAACCTATTTTGAACTATAAAGTGAAAGACTGAGATAGAAAAAGATTAAGTCTTCAGGTTAGGAAGCAAAGGACTGGGAAGTAGATGAAGGCAGAGTCTCTGGAGAGGAGACACTAAAGCTCAGTATCACTGCCCCCTGTTCCCACCTCAAATTTATGCACTTAGCTATGCATTGAAGTGAAGAGTCAGTTCCACAGTGGATTGAGAGATGTTCCTATCTGCACTGGTTCTTTATTTGAATGTAGTATTTTTAGTTTCTTATTTAAAAAGAAAGGACACTGTCTCATTAATCTTCATTTACAGATTAAGTACAAAATTGATACATTCCCACTGGTTAGCAGTATTCGCTCTGCGTTTCAGTTGACGTTGCTCAGTAGAGGAATTTAGTTTTTCTGAGAAATGAAAAAAAATGTTCCATTAAAGGACTAATATATATGCTGCCAAAATAGAACATAAACAATGAAATAATCTATTAGAAACCATGAGTAATAAGCTCTTTGAATAATCAGTGGGTCTCACATCTTAGGTCCACACTGTGTTCCCTTCTTTCTTTTACTACCATTTTATTTTTATTTAGATATTATTCTTTAGGTTGTTGAAAGCTAAAAGAAACCATGTTTCATTGGTAATACACAGTGAGGAAATGAGTCCCTGCTGTAATCTCTGACAAGAGAAAATACAAAGGGGTATCAGAAAAGTCTGCTCCAAGGTAAAGATAAAAAAAAATAGAAACTTGACTTCCTCATTATTCCATCTCCTCATCTCTTCCTGTCTCCTTCCTCTTAAGCTTTAATTTTGTTTGGACTTTTCCTTCTTCCTTTTTTCTTTTATATATATATATANTTGGAATACAGAGAAAGACTAAAGTGAATGAAACATAAAATTTCAAAGCATTTGTTGACCTAAGTATTTAGAAGTCACCACGACTTCTGTGGGACTAATAAATACTCTGTGCTGAGACACTGCTTAGAGTAAGATGCATTTTATCCAGAAGGCTCGGATTCAGAGCCTGCTCCTCTGAGAATGTATACACAAGGGTCAAATGCAACTGCAAGAGGAAATTATGTATTATAAACCAATGTACTGCTTTAATTTAATGAAACTGACAAGAATTATCTGCTGCTTTACAGCTGACTTTCTTTTGTTTTTCTTTTAAAACATAGATCCTTCTTTAAGAAAAAGCAGAGGAAAAATCCTTAGTACATTTTGAAAAGAAATTCAAGAACATAGCTGGGAAAAATGTGTCAGCTATTACAGCTACCTAATAACCTGAAATCATCTCCACAATCCATAAACACATTACACTACCATTTTTAGCTCTTTATTGTTTTTTACTGATTTGTATGCTCATGGAAATTTTGCTAAATACTTTCAGCAGCTGAACACTGTGATGATGATTTTAAAATGCTTGCAGATAAAGTATTTTACTTATTGCATTAATATTTTTCCATTGAGTTTGGCATGAAGGCCCAGGCATTTTGTTGTAACCTGGCAGATTTCTGATACCCCAGGTAAGGGACCAGTATGCTCCAATGGAACTTTACTGATGTTATAATGAGTGACAATAAAAATTACTTTTCTAAATTGTGCAAGAAGCTTTCCCTCTGCAGTCAACTAGAGTTTGTCTTTCTCTTCTGAAGTCTGGATCTCCCACTCATGATCTCTTGCTACATCTCATTTCCCTCCTGCTCCCTCTTTCACTCATCAAACATGTATCTGTTGTGAGTACTCCCACAATGGCATAAGGAGCGGCTTCCCATCAGTCGCTCATTAGTACACTTTTATAACTTCCCCTGAGATCAAATTGGCATCTCTATAATATTAATGAAAAGAAGTGAGTAGTTTATTATTGTATATCACTGTACCAGAAAGGTTTAAGTTTATATCAATGCCTTGCTCGTAGGATGCAAAACATGATGGGAAGAACTGGTGGTTTGAGTGGCTCTGAATTGCTCCATCTCTCTGACCTTTTTGAATTGAAGTTTATGGACCTCAACTGTTTGTCCTGTAAAGTCTTATAGAGGTTTATCAGCTTTATGTAATAGTCTCTCTCTCTCTTTTTTTTTTTTTAATAATTATAATTGTGTGACCCAGCACAGCAAATGCAATTGTTAAAACAAAGGCTTTAATAATCTTGAAGGTAAGGAGGTTTTGAAATATAGTAGCAAGCATTCCAAACCTAAAGTTTTTAATATTTTACTTTCACTTCAGTTTAATATCTAGATCATCATGATAGTATGGGTTGTCTTGAAAACAAGAATTACATTTCTAAAAATAAAATAATTGCATTGAAAATTATGAGTTTGTGCTGCATCAAAAAGGAACTTTGCAAACAACATCATGGACAGTCAATAGCACAAGAGTTAAAGCACTCAGTTGGCTTATTGAAGACAGGGAACTATGTCGCTCTTTTCCATTATCTGGAAGAGGCACTTGAGATCAGATGAGGGCTTAATAGGAGTTTAAAGTGCCTTTTGACTTCTTTAATCTTAAACCAACATTTATTCTCTAAATGTATGCAGCTGCTTGAATCCCAGTTTTGCATCTTCTCTAATTCCTCAAGGTGTTTCTATTCCAGATACTTCTGGCCATCCTGCCAAGAAAAGTAAATCTGGTAGATGGGCTCCTAAAGCAAGAGAGACACTGAGATAGCACACAGTATCTGCAGTGCCTGTCCAGAGCTGCAGATGCAAACTCCTACATTGGCCTTGTTCTTGTTTTGTGATATAACTGAAAGCATAACCGCATGGATGGCAGCTACACCTGATTCAGCGCCACTTCTGTGAAGTCTGAGTGATGGCCTACAAAAAATTTATCCAACCAGTGTGAAACATGCCTTGTCTCTAATTCAGAAAGATTTCCCTTGACTTTTGGGGTTTTTTTCTATCTTAGGTGAGTGTATTACATGAATGTATAAACTGCTCTCCAAGTACTATCTCTGTCCGGGACACTTCTATGAAAATGCAAAAGGGAGATGACATTTCATGCTGAAATCATGTAAATATTTGGCTGCTGTTACTGAACAATGAACAAAATTAAAAAAAAAAAAAAAAAAAAAGTTTGAGGCAGTGATTTTTTTTATGGCATACTTTTAATTAAAGCCTGGAAAACAAGACTGTATGTATGATAACATTATTTATTTGCAAAGAAAGAAGACTTTGTATCACATATAACAGTTACGAAATTTGTTCTTTTTTCCTTTGATTTGTATTTCTTTGGTTTGGGGTCAAAAAGAAATAATTTATACACAAATACAATACAAAACCTAAAAAATATACTTTCACTAGAGGGCAGAAAATGCATGAGTTTGTCATCTACAGAATCACATTTTAGTTTATCTGACATAAAGGTTCTGAAACAGCTGTACTCTGAGCTGTCTAACCTCTGAATCATCATACACCAAGCAAATCAATAATATTCTACGGTAGTCACTCTTCAAGGAGAGAACACTGTGATGGAAATGCCTTCACTTAGACAGTCATGTACTGTTGCTGTACACCAGTGAGTAATAATACTTTCCAAGGAAAGTCATCATGAAAAAAAAAAAAGAAATCATTTTTCTTCTCAGTTCTACCAGGAGTGAGATGAAAAATGGGGAGAAAGATGGAAAAAGAAAGATGAAAAATCAAACCTTCACCTTCAAAAATAAAACGTTATGGTTTACATTTTAATATCTGTGACCAAATCTTCAAAATTGTTTTCATCTATAGATAAATATTTTTGATGGAATATTGACACTTCATGAACCTTATTAGCAAAACTGACATATACATTTATTATTTCTGAAATACTTGCTTCCCATTAAAAACATTCACAAATTTTATGTTAACTAACATATACTTATAACCCTCTGTATCATTCACAGAAATTATCTATACTTTCATAATAATTTAATTGCATAATAAAATGAAATATTCTGTGTATGAATATAAGGTAATAATATTGTGCTAAAATGCAATAAAATACACAAAACCTGATACTGCATACTGAAATGACTTTCTAGCTTATGGCATCTTTTATAATTTTAATGAAGCCCTTCCTTGTACAGCTTTAATTTTTAAACCTAGAAAAGACAGAAAAATAAATCGCAGTGTTTTAGTTTATATTTAGATAATTTGGTTTTCCAACTGAAATGAGAAACTGGTTAGAATTTATAAAACTACCAACTCTTACTAACTTCACCTACCCATGTGGAATCAGAATAGTCAAATGCAGTATATTTTTCACTTTAAAATTCTTCACATGGGATTTTCTGTGACATTTTGTTGGAGTACATTGATTTACTTGAAAATTTGATATAACACACATATAAATTTCTTGGTCTAGAACTTCAAAAACTATTTGAAAAAGCCTTAAATACCTGTGTACATATTGGTATATATAGTGCACACAGTGCCAGGATACTGAGCTGAAGGAAAAACTACTTTTTTTGGCAATACTTTAAATTGTTTCCTGTAACTGTTCTTGAGGAAATAAACAAATCTTATTTCTGAACATCATTTGCCACACAAAACTTAAAAACGACACTTGTTTGGCCTTGCAGAGAAAATCAAAGTGAGAAAATAATTTTTCTCAGGTTGGCATGTCTGTCAGTCTTCAATGGCAAATTAATTGCTACATGAATAAGCTAAAAAATAAGTGGAATATGCAACAAGTGAGAATACATTTCATTTTTTTTTCCAGTTATGTTTTTCTATGAGTCACAGTTTCCTGAAAATAAGGCATGTAGTCAAGTGAAGCCCCCAAAATGAGAAACATCACATTAATCCTTTTGATTTTAAAAGCATGGGATGCAAATCATTTCACATAACTCTATATGTCCACAATTTTGATGTCTATATTTAATTCAGTCAATATGGATTCCTTTTAAGGCAAGAGAGTTATGTTGATTTGCAAGTGACAAGTATATTATCTACTTATAGTTGATCAATTTTGGTCTTCAAGGTAATTACAGCATTTGCATATGAACTTCTGTATAAAGTAGTATGGGCTATAACTTGTGTAAACACCAAACACTGAACGGTTCTGAGTTTTAGTCTAAGTCACTGCCTAGAGAAGAGGGAAGAACAATTAACATGTGTGCCTCCAGTGAGAAGTTCATTTGGTGTGTCTAGCAACTGAGATGTCTTGTCCTCAGGAAGTGTCTATCTGTAAAAGGACTATAAGGTAATTGGGTTGTGCTTTGATTACCTGACTTTAAAGCTATTTTAAATTGATATCACCTACTGATTCTATAGTTACTTGTGTGAGAAAGCAGTGATGCAAGGACAGTAATATCTCACAAGTCCGTGTAAATATAGCTTTGTCAACAATCCATGTGATACCCAGATACATATTTATTTAAGAAAGCAAACAGACGGCTTGAAAAATGTAATTAAGTAAAAAACTCTCTTCTGATCTGATCTGAACTAAACTATGCAGAAAATTAACAATAGCATTTTTCTTTTGGGAACACACAAAATAAGCATTGTGGCCTAATTTTTTTTATATATTTTTCCATCTGCACTTTGTCTGATGAGTCTAACAGACATTGCTATATTTCCCATGCTCTGAATGAATATTTTACCTCACTTTTTTCTAATTTCTTAACACACTTTCTACTAACTACCTGCCACCAACCAATCTCATCAGTTCTCCTCCCTATTATTTCACTCTTATATGATGTCAAGTTGCTCCCAATGAATAACACGAGCATTTGTACTAGGTTCAGGTGTGAGACAGTAAATTTTCTTCATAAGCAGTCCATATGACTCTGTGGTTTGGATTTGTAACTAAATCAGTGTTGATAACAGACCAGTGTTTCAATTATTGCTAAACACCGCACAACATCAAGGACTTCTCTGTTTCTCACTCTACCCACAAGCAAGAAGGCTGGACGTGGATAAGTTGCTAGGAGGGCACAGATCATGAACAGCTTCCCACAACCGACCAAAGGAATAGCATCAAGCTCAGTAATAAAATTTAGGAGAGGGTAGGCAAGACCCTTTTCCCAGTTAGGCTTTACTCAGAGACTGAACTAGTATTGGTCTGCTCATGAGAGGTGGTGACTGAATGTTTTTGCATTACCTGCGGGGGTTTTTTTCTGTTTGTTTTGTTTTCTCTTTACTTCCTTTATTAAACCGAATTCTTTATGACCTACAAGATTTTTTGTACTTTTGTTCTTCCCATTCTCTCCAGCATCTTTCTGAGGGAGACATGATAAAGTGAGCAGCTGGTGGGCACTTAATTGCTGGCTAGGGCTAACTTGCCACAGCATGTCTAGATAATCAAAGTAAAACATCAGGAAGCCTAAATATTGACTGAAAGAAATTTCTATCTCTTCCCTCTCCCTCTTTCCTCATAGTGTTTTCCACTACTAGTAATTGTCCTGAAGAAAGTTATTCAGAAGTTTATCAACTTTTTCAGCAGCAAATAAACAAATTACCAAATCCTCACATAAAGTTTATGGATGGGAAAGACTGCCTTGTTAATTTTAGTGTCCTAGTTTCAACACTGCATAAAAGTCTGCTTCAAAACATTCCATTTCAGAACTTGTATCTTTCCCTCTATTCAGCAACAATTTAACTCATTAAGAGATAATAAGAATAAGAAAATAATATTCTGCCTTTTTATTGATTGCTATCAAGTACTCAAAGGTTATACTAGAAAAAAAGTTTAACTAGCTCCTTAAAGTGAATCTGTTTGCTTCACTGTTTTAAGGTAGTATCTTTTGATAATTATGATATACAAGAAGTTGTGCTACTTATTTTCTAGCTAAAACTTGATCTCTGTCATGCACTTTTTTCTGTTTGCATTTGTATAAAAGTGTAGCTGAATCATACCTAATGATATGTATACAATTTTGATGGGAACCTAAGCCTATCTCAGGTCTGTGGTGAATCTGCATTTAATGAACAACACAAATTCAGAAAGGCTTTAAAATTAGTGTGTAATGGAAGGGTTGAATAAAACTTACAAAGATTTTTCTCTTTAAAAAGAGAAAACTGACAATGATAGGAAAGCATAAAATAGAAATAATAATAATAACAATTATAATAAATAATAGTAATAGTAATAAAACAATCATCTAGAGACGTTTAATTGCTAAAAATTTTAATTTACAGTTGTGGATTTAATATTATAATTACAATTGAGCAATTTAACTTTTTTAATGCAATTAAATGGCAAAATAAATTCTATTATTTAATTTATGCTTCTGACAGATCATATTCCAACCTATCATTACAACTTTAAGGGCAGGAGGAGGTGGGATTGTTATTTTTTATTAAAGCAGAGTGATATTTTTACTGCATCCAAGGATGCTGTAACTGAAAATTCTCAAGCATCTCTTGTTTTCAGGTATAATGAGCTGAGTTGTATCGAAGGTGAGCACTCTGGCCTGGCTTCAATCATTTTGCTTTCCCTTTTTCAAAAACACCATTATTTCAGTGAAGTCGGATTCTCTGTGCTACTCCTGTGTTTGTTACCATTCTTATCTCTTATCGGAGATCTCTTCCATGAGCATTTCAGCTATATATCTTAAATCTGATTCATCCTGTTGCTAAGGCCTCTTTTAGCTCATTCTATGCATTAACCCAGACCACTTTAGAAATCCATATACCCTTGGGTAAAGCTTTTGGAGATGGCAACTATACATACTCTTTTATCAGCTGCTGTTTCATTCTAAATCTGAGGTAAAAACTGGACTTTCACTGAAGTTTGAGAATATTGTGCAGTTTCAGAAGAGCTGGCATAAGTTCATTTCTGTTTTGCTTCTCTTCACAGCAGCCACAGCACTTCAAAAAAATAAAGAGGAAACTGCTCAAAAATTTATGCTTTTAGATTGAGAGATAATGAGTGCCTAAATATCTACTTATAAAGCAGGCTAAAACAAGACTAGTTCAACAATTAAGACTGAAAAGTCAACAGAGATTATCTAATTATAAACTGAAATTATCTTCCCACTGAATAGACAGAAAGCCCTGAGAATACTCTGTTTTTGTGCTGCTAGTAAAACTCTAATGCCTTCAATTTTAGCAAAGGCAACTCTAAACTCAGATAATGAGCTAAATAAATCTCAAATTTTTAACAACTGGAGCAGAGAAATAATAGGATTAGCATTAAAGTCTTTATAACCAACATACTGAGCAATTTTATACTTCATTTCACTTATTATTATACCTCCTACTATTTTCTTTACTCTTTTGCCCTAAAAAGGGCCACAGCTGAGGCACAGAATAGACCAGATATTTATATCAGAAAATGTCACTTTCTCTCTCTCACAGAGTACTCCCATATTCTTTACTGTCACTGAGAAGATTTGAGAGGCGAATGACCTTGTTCTGGTTGTGTGTGTGTTTGGTTGGTTGCATATGTATTTGTTTCCCGCAGTATGAATAAAACCCATTGACTGCATTTGAGAATGAGTTCATCAGATCTTTGAAAGCCCTTGCAATTCACTTCTCAGCAGTGGAGGGTCTTACAAATACATCAAATATAATGCTCAATGTTCAATTAATAGATCAAACACTAACTAAAATAGTAACCTAAGGCTCTCCAGAGACAATCAATGCAGTCAGCATTGCTCCTTGAGCCAACAGAACTTTTATCTAGAAGGGTAATTCTCCTTTGCACAGATGACAATGATAAGAGCCCCTGTAGGGAGTGAAAAACCTGTCAGAAAATCTCAGCAAATATTAAGAGCACTGTTTTGGCATCCTTTCATAAAGATAGCCCTTTTACATAGATAGAACACTATATATTGAAAAAAATTAATCTGAAGACCTGCACAGGTATTTTTTATTACACAATAAAAAGAACTGATTCTTATATTTCATTCTGTACCCTACTTGATGCACAACTTGGCAAATAGTCAAACGGTGCAATGATAAGACACATAGAATAATATAGGCAATCATCTCTTCAAAAGTGGGAACCCTGAAATGTGCATCTCCATTGAAATCTCTAATCCACAGGCAGTATACCATGAAGACTGCAACTGTGAGAAGTTATCTCATTTTGGTTCTTTGGGCTGTTACAGGATTTTCCTCCAAGAAAACAACTCTATTCATCATTTCTACTATCAAACAGAAGGGACGTTCGTGGGAGAACTTCTTGCCACACTTCTAGGTAAAGGCAAGGCCAAACTGGTAACAAAATTGCCAGTACATATGGGAGCTGCTTGCAGCATCTCTGTAGACAACAGATTTGCTCAGCACAAAAAATCCTGAAGGCCAGGCTGTACATCCACCACAGCACAAAAAAGGATGGCACAGCCCTGGCCCAGCTAGTTGTTATGTGAGACATGAGCCCTTACATGTAAAATGGTCTTCCACTGAGAACAACTGCAATATCTCCATTGGACACAAGTATTCTCTTCATCTAATGGAAGAATTTCGGGGTGATTTTTGTTTTGCTTTGCCTTGAAGGAATTGACATTTTTGAGAAGAATATTTTTCTACTCAGTTTACAGTGTCTCCAAATCTCATTGTTTGATAGTATGTGTTAAAGGCACAGGATGTATCCCATCTAGTTCTGTTAATAAAAAAGTTAAAAGCTCTGCCTTTGCCTTCCCTCTTTGGACAGTAAAAAGGGATAGCCACCCATACAGTAACCTTGGATGGCTCATATACAGTAATACCCTCAATTCTAGTTAATTTATAAGGAACATTAAAATAATTTAGATGATGCATTGAACTTTCAGTTGCAGTTAGGTGAGATGAATGCCAGCTCAAATCTGTATGCTAACTACTGCATACAGATTCCCGTGTTTCATTTATTCAAAACATGTAGAGTGTTTCTCTATCCTGACATTAAAGAAATGAAAGATCTTGAGATTGTAATAGTTGAATTAAAGAATATACTGTGGTTAATGAGGAGATTTCATACACTATCACCTTTGCATAATTTTCATTGTTAAAGTTAGCTGAAGAAAGGAGTTATTTATATTGAATGTTTATTGTCCTTCGAATGAAAAAAATCTACTTTTTCCAGGAGGAGACTGAAGCAATGTCAAATCCACAGACCCACAGGTAGGGAACTAGGAGTAGAATTACTATAGCACTAATAGCGGCTCTACTATGTATACCCAATAAGTATATGCACTTTTATGGCAAAGAAACTGATACCTTACTTGACAGTATAAGCAAGTTACTATTACTCTTAAAATGACCAAATCAAAATTATTGAGAATTTGTTCTTATTTAAACATTATGATATTGTAAGTAAAATGAACAGCCTTTAAAGCCTTTATTTGGAAAATACAAAATAAATAAAATCTATACTTAAAAATTTGTTTTGGTTTACACAATTATAGCAAGGAATGATTAACAACAGTTTGATGAATGGGACTGTCTGTTTAACTTATACTTTGATCAAATAATTCTATAGACTCAGCTGGGAAAAGTTTCTGGTTTTTTACAGGTATTTAGCTTTACAAAATTATTTGAGGTATAGATTAAAGACTGATGGTATAGCTCACTGTCTCTGTAACTACCTCAATTTACAGCAGTTAAGAATTTGATAAAGTAGAAATCTGACTCTGACATTAATATTTAGGCTTGGTTAATTTTTAATCAGTCAGTAGAGGACATATTAACCTCTCTTTTTCCATGCAGAAAGAACCACTACTGGACTGTAGTCATACCAGATAAAAAGCAAGATATGCTTTACTGATCCAATTTTATAGTGATTTGTGTCTTGGTTATCACTACAGTGTTTTTTCCAAAGATAAAACAAAACTGCTTTACTCTTATTTATTCATTTAACTAAAAGTCTTTAATTAGGTTTTAATTTGGGTTCTGTTTCATCTGCAAATGGACTTTTTTTTTTTTAAACTAAATTAAAGATGTCTTCTGTACAAAGTAGTAAGAATGTCCTTATGTGTATTTGGATATTGCCTGACTTAGTATAGGTTTTTTAAGTGCAGAAGTTACATAATAAATTATGTCAACACGATTACCAGGATTCATCAGTATACAAAAACTGCTGTCTGAGAGCTGTAAGAATCACAGCACAGTCCTAGGAAAACAACAAAACCAAACCAAACCAAACCAAACCAAACAAATAAATAAAAAAAAGAAAAAGTTGCAATTCCAATTACAGTAAAGCTCACTCAGTAAAAGCTGAAATTAAGAGAGAGAACACTGAATCAATAAAACTAGTTAACAAATATTAGCTTCCTACTATGTATCCCTTACTTCTGATCTTATGCTACTCCCCCACTGTCCCATTGGGTACTAAGATCAAGAGCATCAGTCTTCTTAGTAAGAAGTGGATGGTTAAAACAACCCGTCAGTGTCCTGAGGTTTTTGCCAGAAGAAATATATTGTTAACAGTGGGGAGTTCTGCCTTTGATTTTTCTCCTTTTTTTTCTGTTTCTCTGAAGGAAGTTTTAGCTTACTCACACAGGTACTCCTGCATTGATCAGGTTTTGACCATTGTGAATTGTTTTCACAAACTGGTGTCATTCTGTATCCACACTCTTCCACACCACATTTAAAGCTGATGTTGCTAAGAATTCCCCTCACACTGAATGGCTATCTGTTACTACTATATAATTTGAAACAGATTTAGGCAATGGTTACCTGATCCTGAGACAATTACTATTGCAGGGAAAGCAAGCTAACAACAGCTCTGGACAAGGAAAGTGCAAGTGAGTCCTGAGAGATAGCTCTGCCAGGTCAATTCAAAGCCTGAGGGTTTTTTACAAGTAATGACAAAACATCATACTTCCTAGGCTGCAAAAAGGCTACCCTTTGGTAATCCTGCTGTGCTGTTTACTGATCTGTGCATGAAATTGGATTTCAGAGTGACCAGAAAATTTGGCCTTTTTGACCTTTATTGCCCTTGCCTCCTTCTGCAGCTAAGAGAGTTAGCAGCCGTTGCAGTAGTACAACCCAATTACATGGTCTAAATTTCACAGAAATTTATCAGCAACTGCAAAAGTTGTTGTAATGTTCTAAAATAAATAGGATAGAATACATAAAAATAATAGTTATTCATATACCACATATGCAGACATGCTCAAGTAACAGGGAGATATATGTCACTTAAAATCTTCATGACTATGAACCCAAAGCATGTCAAAATGAATATTTTTTTTTAAATTAATTGCCAGTTAGAAAAAATGAAAAAAATATTGTCAGTATTTGTTCATCATATGAAAGAACACATTTCAGATGGTCTAAAGTATTATGATTCCTTGGACAAACCTTGAATATAAAACTATTTGGGAGTTTTTTCTGCTTTGCAAGAAGACAACTTACTTTAAAAGGCGATTGTAAATTTTCAAGATATACACAGATCTAATGACACTTCAATGGAAATATTAGATCCATTTTCATTTCTAATCATTTTGATACCTCAAATATCTAATTTTGATATATTTTTTTACAATTTTTTAAATCATTGAATCATTGAATGTTTTATGTCTTTACTATAATTCCCAGTGTTCTGAATCCAAATTGTATAGATATCTATGTACAGGTTATAAAGTTTTCTGTCTGGGTCTAGATATGAATAATTTTTATATGTCTGGCCACAACTTTACCAATCAATCTTTCACACATGAAAAATACAGACACTCTATTTTAGTGTTGGTGATTGATTGCGGGGTTTTTGTTTGCTTGGTTTTTTTGTCCGTTTGAACCAACTTTATGTTGTTGTGGTTGTTGTTGGCTGGACTTCGCGAACAAAGATCTTGGGATAAGCCTGCGCAATGGATTTTTTAGGTGAGGCACAGTGTGCACAGAACTGGCCCCACCCCCTTTACTCCAGAGGCTCATCCTGCCACGGCCGAGCACGCTCGGACAGTGATGGTGAGTTCCTCCAGGATTCGAACCCTTCATCCTCAGAGGAGAAGCCGGCTCCAGAGGCGGGGGGCACCGGCGACTCTGGGTCCACAGCCGCCTCTCAAGTGTAATATCTCAGATTAACATTAAGGAAAAAACCCAACAAACAGAAAAGTAATAATGTCAGGTTGTTGAGCAATCTTGGGAGCCCACGTGGGTCAGAGCACCAGGGGAAGACCTCGCCTTGTCCTCTCTGCCACCGAATGACACAAACGCGGCACTGCAGCCACGCCTGCAACACAAGCTGGGGCAGTCAATTTTATGTATTAAAATCTTAATTGATTTTCAGTCACCTTTGGAAGAGCTGAACTTTCTATGAGCAGCTGTCTCAGGCACCTCTTCACAATACACTTTTGAGTATTTCTGCAATGTTCTTCAGTCATTTGGAACTACCATTTCTGAGAATAATTGTGAAGAGTCATAAAACAGCAGATACTTTGTGTTTTGTTTCAGTCATGGTGCTATATAGGCTAAGAACTTTACTGCTTTAGAAACACAGTAATTTTTTTTCTCAGTTTTACTTGAAAAGTATCACTGTAAAACTGAAAAAGTTAATCAAGAAATAATAGGTCATGCTCAGTGTATCTGGATGAACATATAGTCCATTACAAATCTGTTTGAAATTGCTTTCCTTAAGAGTTCACAATTAATATACTGGCTTCTGATCTACTCTGTTATAGCAACATCTCCAAGAATTTAACGGCTAACATTTGTAAAGGAATTTGTTTGGCAATAACCTATATTGTCGTGAAGTTAATTATTAAAGAAAAAAATATCTGCTTAGAAATAGATCTGTTATAGGCAAGAATAACCATGCTTTAAAAATTGGGGTGATGATGGGGAGAGAGAGAATGAACAACAAGATAAAAAAAGAAAAACGATTGAACGAGAAGGTTTTGAAAAGTTGGTCCAGAAATTTCATTGTTTCAATAAGGTACTTCTAGCTATTTTTTTTCCAATTTTTTATCTCAAAAAGCCTGAATAATTATATTTTTAAATCTTTGTAAAACATTCTAAGTTTTTTATGTTTCAAATAGACTATCACATACTTATCTCCTGAGTTAAGAACAAAAGTGTAAGAATCAGTCAGTTCGTCATTCATACATTAGTCAAAACAGTAAAAATCTCCAGAAGTGAGATATGGGAATGTAAAATCTGTGATCTCCAAATATCCTGTGAATATATTTAATATTAGTCTTATATTCTTTCTATGCCTTCTTCTAATAGCTGCAGTAACAGTTTTGTATCATACTTTAAAATGATGAATATAGAGAAAATGCTGTACTATGCTTAAAATACTGTAATGGCAAAACGGTATTCGAACTGTAGAAATCTTGTAGTGCAACTGATATCAGTTACCTTTTCATCCAGTCTCCATAGTTTTCTAAATTTAGTTACTTCTATGTTTGAAAATTTTAGCTCTAATATGTCCAATATTCAATTGAATTTATTAAATAACTGTGGAAACAATTGTCTACATCAACATAAGTGTCATTATTTTCTATGCAAGGCAAGAGAATGTTGAACAAAAAATATTGAATAAATCCTAATAACAAAAGGTATCTGCAGAATTCATCTAGAAATAAAGCTATGTATTGTATTTTTTAAGTGATGTAATAAATAATTGCAATGTAGTCTTCACTCCATCAAGAAAGCACCTGTGTCTGTGTGTATCATCTCCTAAGAACTAAAAAATGAATTTTCAGAGTAGAGGAATGGTTTGAGAGGCAACAATGTATGTTCATTCTGATGTCACTTTTCTTTAAAAGATAAAGGTGTAATGCTTTATTCAAAACAGTCATCAGTTTTGTAAAGATGTTTTGAGAAAGATTTTTCTACAAATGTGCTGGTTTGGAGTTAAACCAGCAGGAGAAATGAATCCAACTCAGAATGGGATTGCAAGTCAGAATAACAGTTTAATAAAAGATCACAAAATACATAGATACAGAAGGAAAAAAATTCATTTGTGCCACAAAAACAGATATACAGCCCAGCACAGCAGGTCACAAGCAGAATGGAGCTCACCACCCCCTGTGCTGAACATTATGTAGCCCCCCCTGAGTTCAAAATAAGAAGAAAGGAAGAAACCTGCTGGTGAGAATGGTGGTTCCACTACAGTGGCAGTCTCAGTCCAGTCAAGGCTTTGGTCCTCCTCTGGATCTGAAGAGCTCCCAGTTCCAAAACTCCAAGCTTATCGATGATGGGAATGCCCAGTCCCTCCCCCAGGGTGGAGACTTTCACAATGGGTGATTTACCCTGTGAGGTGAATAATGGCATATTTTTGACATCCCTGATGGCCCGTTAGCAGACATCACCTCTCAGGTGGTTGTGAAGGCACTAGTGGCTCCCTGGAGGGGAGTTATCACACCTGAGTAATAGGTATGAAGACAGGAAAACTTCCTTATCCCACAGAAGTTCCTAAACACCCAGTTTGTAGCCTGAGGGGTTGGATGTGCCCTAGGCAGCTATTGCAAATGGGCCACTGTGAGCAGTTCATGAGAAAAATGACATAGAGGGTTTAGAATACACACCCACACGGTGACAAACTGATCCTGGCTGCTATAACCAGGACACAAAGCATTTATTTAAGCAGATTAGCTGCTTGGAATCCATTTTCCAATGAACATAATTTTCTTCATGTTCAGTATTTAAGCTATGATTTTACTTAAAGGCTTATTGATGTGTATTAAGGGTTTGTGTCTTTAAATTAGAAATTAGATGGACAAGTTTATAAATCCTCGAAGATTTCAGTATTTTTAAGTATTTAAAAATATGTTTAGTAAATAAAAATGACTTCACAATGCAGTTAGTGTACTTTATGCTCATAGTTATCTTTTTAGCAATGTCTTATAACACTTTGAATATAAAAGAAGTTTGACATATTTATTTGCCAGTATATGTTGCATTTATTTCTTAAGTCACTTCAATGACATCTTCCAAAAGACGTACGAAGGATAGGGTAAGTTCTATATTCTCAAACCAGCCTAAGACTACTATGAAATAAGACGCTTGGTCTATTCTTTCTCTTCCCTTCAAGGGCAATTTTGTCTGTCTTCCAATATTGCCGGTCTTCCTTTGTACCTTTGTATACTGCTGCAAAGATAATCACTGTCATGTGAATTACAAGTGAAATCTCCATGTATTTTTACTGTAATATTGGCCCTTATATATGAAAGGTTTCCAAAACCCCATTGCCTCATTTCTTTGGTGTTTTTTTTGTTTGTTTATTTGGTTTGGTTTGGTTTTGGTTTTGTTTTTTGTTTGTTTGTTTGCTTGCTGTTGTTTGGTTTTTTGTTTGTTTGCTGTTGTTTGGATTTTTGTTTGGTTTGAGTTTGTTTTTTTTTTTCTTCTAATTTAACTCTCATATAAATATTAGCTTAGTCAATGAACAAAATGAAATTAATGTCACAAAGCAAGTCCAGAACAAAGGAAAATAAATGAGGTAAGTGTTGCAAGCAGTACCATCTCTGTGTAACATTAAATTCCAAGTCACAATTTTCAGAACAGAAAAGTACTTAAAGCTGTTTGAAGGATATTTTTATTATTGGATGGTATATGTAAAGGACCTTACTGTTTGTTTATTTTTTTCCAAAAGAAGCATATCTCAAAGCAGGAATGTAGAATATAATTTCATGTTATGGCAAGTCTTCACACAGTTCCTCATTATTTTTATCTTGGTTTCCTAATTTGTATGTTCCTTACTGCTTTGAATGGTGCATGTTATGATTTGCATTTAGAACAAAACCTCAGATTCTTTTAGCTAAGTAATAATTGTCAATTGGACTGTAAGAAATTTTTGAAAACTAATTCTCCAGTGCATATTTCATCTCATTAGTCTACAATTTTCAGCAACTTTTACTATTTGATCAAACATACCATCTCTAGAAAAAGTTATCATTTACTAAACATTTAATTATACTTTTCTGTTGACTTGAATTAAATTTTGGTATTTCATACTTAACAGTGGAATACTGTCTTTTAATAAGACCTTATCTAAACAACAAAGGAAAACTCACAACTGCAAGCCATGGTATTCATGGGGAAAAAATAACCTCTTCAGTACATCCTGCAAAGGCAATGTGTCTGGGTGCAAGCAACCCAGGTGATTTCTCAATCACAAATAACAGTTTCTTGACTTTCATGCTGAACAAAACAACAAGATAATGTGTAATCCTGGATTTACTGATGCCAAAGCTGTCCAGAGCTGTCTAGGCTAATGGCAGATGTGGCTGTTGCGAATACTGGAGAATTTGAGAGTATATCCTGCGGGGAGTGATCAGTAACAGAGTAGCAGAATTAGAGCAATATGCTTCAAGAGAGCAGATTTTTTGCTTGTTAAGGGATCTACTTGGAAAGATTCCACTGGAAACTGCCCTGTAGGATAAAGGAGCTCCAGAGAGATGACTGATGTTCAGGAACATTCTCAGAGTGCAAAAGCAACTTATTACTTGCAGTTGTTGTTGGCTGGACTTCGCAAACAAAGATCTTGGGATAAGCCTGAGCAATGGATTTTTTAGGTGAGGCACAGTGTGCAAGGAACTGGCCCCACCCCCTTTACTCTTGAGGCTCATCTTGCCATGGCCGAGCATGCTCGGACAGTGACAGTGAGTTCCTCCAGGATTCGAACCGGCGTCCTCAGAGGAGGAGCCAGCTCCACAGGCGGGGGCCTATGCCACTCAGCCAACGCCCACTGCCTCTCAAGTGTAATTAACATTAAAGAAAAAAAAAAAACAACAAACAGAAAAGCAATAATGTCAGGCTGTTGAGCAATCCTGGGAGCCCACGTGGGTCAGAGCACCAGGGGAAGACCTCACCTTATCATCTCTGCCACCGAATGACACAAACGTGGCACTGCAGCCACGCCTGCAACACAAGCTGGGGCAGTATTTCTTGCAGTAGGTCAAACAAGTATATCAAAAAGCCAGCAAGGTCCGTACAGTGATTGCCTGGTGGAGCTCAAATGTGGGAATGAAGCATTCAGAAGGTGGAAGTAGGGATGGTGGGAATAAAGGGACATTGCCCAAGTGTGTTGTGTGCAGTTAGAAAAACCAGGACTCAGATGCCATGACTCAGACTAAAAAGGAACATAAAGGACAACAAGCAGGTCTCTCCACATACGGTACCAATGAAAAAAGGTTCAAGCAAGATAGGGGACACAGTAACAAAGGGCATGGAGATGGATAGCATATTAAAGCTTTTTTGTGCCCTGTTTTCAATGGGGACCCAGGGGACAGAGATGTGTCTGAAATTGCTGACAGTTAGGAGCCTGCAGGCACCATCAGCTGGGACTGTCCTTGCACAGCTCCCCTGAGACTCCACCTACCCTGATCAGTGCCCAGGAACCAATTTCTGGCCCCACTTGGGCCACCAATCTCTGCTTCAGCAACACTGCAGTGAGACCAGTCTTCATCTTCCCGATAACCCTGCCCTGTCTGTCACCCACATCCGAGCCTGGCCTCAGCTGTCCCTGTCTCCAGATGCCTGATGCACAGACCCACCACCTCAATAAAGATATTTCTCATTTGTTAGTAGCAGTTTATATTGATTTATTATATATGCACATTTCCCTTGTGTATTCAAAGTCATAATGAATCATTACAGTGATAAAACTAAAACATTGATCCTTCAAAGATTTATATATATACTTAACTGTGATTAGTTCCATTGACTTCACTGGCTGACTTCAGACTGGAGCTATCTACCAAAAGTTAATCACCATGATACTTCAAATTCTACAGTCTTCTATTTTATTTTTTAAAAAAATTATTTAATACTAGAACTATATTTGAATATAATAAAATGAATATCAACTTAGGCTATTTATACATTTGAAATATACATATTTGAAAACAATTGCAAAATATTAACGTTGTTACCTTTTATTGACTTCAATAAAAAGATCAAGGTTACATAGCACTAAATGGTACACCTATTCTGCAAACTCAAAAAAAAAAAAAAAAAACAAACAAACTTGTATCTTTTCAGGTAGTAGTTTGAGTTTTCTGGTCCGATATTTTTATGTATAAACAAATTACAGGAAGCACAGAAATTACTAAGGATATTCACCTCAAAATCTTCCAGACTAAGGTGAAACAGTACCATTAAATGATCCATACTGGCCTTTTTCAATTACAAAACTCTAAACTTTGTCCAGTAATACCTCCTCTGAGCTCAGTAAGTTTTATTTGAGTTGACAATAACTTGTGTTTGGCTGAAGTATATCTCCTAGAAAGAAAGGCAACCATTCTTTATTTAAAGGTTTCCACAGACAGAGAAATCTACTTCGCCTCTCGGTAGCTTGTTTCAGTGATTAATTGTCCTTGCTGTTAAAAAGATGTGCCTAAATTCTAATGGAATTTATCTGGCTTCAGCTTCCAGGCATAGGTCCTTGATAGGTCTTTTTCTGCCAGATTGAAACCCGTTAGCAATGGGCACTTTGCCCCTGTATAAGTACTTACGAGTGCAATCAAATCACTTAATCTTTTTGATCAACCAAACAGACTGTGCTCTAAATCTTCCACCATGAGCCATTCTTTCCAGCCTTTGGAAATGTCTCTTTTCTGTATCTTTTACAAGGTTACATCTTTTAAAAATATGGATGCTGAATAGAGGTAATATCATCCTTTTTTCTCTTACTCTTCTCTTTATGCCTTTAAGTATTCTTTTCTAACAACATTGCCTTAGGTACTCACAACAAATTGCAATATTTCTTATATCTTTTCCACAATTATTGCTTTTTAAATTTTCTGATTTATTCTGATGAAATATATATCTTCAAATTTGAATGTTTTTATTAATGTAATCCTTTACTTTGAAATTATCAAGTGATCTAGACTAATTTTTCTGACTCTTCTGTTTATGTGCTATTATTACCAACGTTAGTGATTTGTAGTTTATGACCAATTTATGAGCCATAAGTCTTTATTTTATCCATTGTTAGAATTGTTTGACTCTAACAATTACTCTTCATAACTTTTTAATAACTATTATCTTCACAATTATTTTAGAATAAGCATCTTCAAATACAGATTTCCCACCACTGGCTACTGTTCCAGGTTTGTCACTTGATCATTTTTTAATCTACTGATCTTTTGTACTTCCTGAATTTTACTGAATTCTTTATCATTTAAGAATAGCTGACACAAATTTAAATTAGAGGATGTAAGCATCTGAAGTGGAGAATTTTCTTATGCTCTTCATTTATACCTCTGGAAACAGCAATTTTCTTTCTTCTGTGGGTTCTTCTTGCTGCTGCTGTTGTTTTGTTGTGTTTTTTCTTCTATCCAGAATAAATAACCAGAAAGAACAAAACTGGGAAAAAAAGAAAAGTACATAAAAATCAAACTGAGAAGTACTTTTTGTGTTGCAAGTTAAAGAACAGTATAGTCTACTCTTTAGAACTAGTATATACAGTGAGAATTTCCTTCATTATTGAATGACTAATTTGTTCCATCATAGGCAAAGCGACTTAATGACTTTTTTTCACCCATTTCTCCACATTAAGATGAAAAGTGTTATAACAGTTTCCTAACTGTTTTTTGTTGATGAGATCAATAAATTATTCCACACAAAAATATTTCCATGACAAAGCTTGTTCATATTTAAAACTGCCACTTGATACTTTCATAATAGAAATGTTTTCTTTAAAATATGATTACTTTCTTAATTTTTTTCTAAAGATTCATTTTAAATATCACTCAGAAAATTATCATTCTTTTATCTCTGAAAACGTTTTGCTACTTTTTCATTAGAAAAGTGTGAGTACCTTGGCAATATGTACCATGACATCATATTCCACTTTTGCAATGATAGAAATGAGAAGTATATGTAGGCACTTCCAAACCTGATTCTGGAAAAAACGAGCACTTGCAAATCTAAAGGAAGTCATGAGCTGTAGATATTATGTGGAGATAATGTTAGGCCTAGAATTAGTGAACAAATGTGTTCACATTGATAACTTCTTAAAACTGACAGACTGGGCTTAGGTCCATTGTACACCTACAAAATCCTCAAATTCATCCAAAATTTAACAATTAAAATTCGATCATAACCAAAAATTTGACCATTAAACTTCCTCCCCAGCTACAGGAGGGAAAGTAGTTTAAAAATTTATGGATTTTAAAGAAGCTAAACAATTGGCATACAAGACAGTTTCTCATTGATCTGTGTGCCTAATAAAGCTAAATGTTAGGAAGAGTAATGCACCATACTGATGTTTTAGGAATTTCATTAACGTATTTGAACAACTGTCATAACTCACTCACCTCTGCTGAGTTTATGAGCCATAGGTTTTCTGCAGCTCATAAAATCAACTTGCTTAACACAATACAGTGACTGATAGCATGAGATGACACTTTGTGAAGCAAGGTGACTCTTTTTTTTTTTCTTTTTTTTTTTTTTTTTTTTTTTAAACAAGTTTTGTAGGACAGTGCACAGATATAGAAAAGACTACTGGATAAGAGTATGATGAAATATTATTCTAACTTAGGGACAAGGTAAATAAAAATACCCTATGTTTGCTGCTCTTTGTAAATGTTGAATGTAAACTGTGACACAATACAAATTTCTGAAATACTGAGAAAATAATTTTGACATTCCACTTTTTAAAACATAGTATGGCTGGCACCAAAACAGTAACGTGCCTTTCTGTCAATGGTCTTTGTCTGAAACCATCATCTAAATATTTTGAAATGAGGAATATTTACAATTTACCTTTACATGGAATAAAAGAGTGTGTCTACATATTTGTACACATTTGCTCATTATTTACATCAAAGACATTAATTTTTCAACATTATTCTTACCTCTTTCTAGTCATTGTATACTGCGGATATCATATGAGGTAGCCATCCAGGTCTCCCTTAATCCATGGATCAAGAAAGGCAAACTCACAGTGTGTGATTTCTGCAATATTATTGTCTTTCAATTTCTGCAGTATTATTTTCTTTCAATTACTGCAGAAGAGACTTAAAGAGATCACCTCAAATGCATAATTGATGGTATAATCACTACAACTTAGACCTAGTTGGACTTACTACTGGTCCTCAAAGCAGAATCTACACTTTTAGCCATCATCTACAATGTATGGTAAAAGATATTCTAGACCTAGTTCAAAACAGTCAACTCCCTGAACAGAAAGCAACCTATTGAAGTGAAAGTAAATTTTAGTTCTTAATTCTCTTAACTGCATTCACATAGCCCAGTGCTATGCAAACAGCTCCCTTGGAATTAGACCTTAACACTTTTTCTGAGCTCCAGATAATACTCTTATGAATGTGAGTCTAACACAAAGATTTTATGGGATAGAGGAGTTACCTCTCAGCTTCAAAGAGACACTTATGCACAATCACACTTTGTAAACAAAGGCAAGCCTTTACAGGTTTTTTCTTTGGAAAATGGACCCTATCATTTTTTTGCAAAGTTGCACAATCAACTAATACTTCCAGGTGTGACAAAATATACGCCCAACAATAAGAACTTGAAAACAGTTTAAAATAGTTTAAAACCAACATCATTCATCCTGCAGAACAGTACGTAACAAAACAGACTAGAGGCAATCTGTAGTGTACATTTAGTAAGAAAATACTAATGGATACTGACTGATTGAAATTATATCTGAAGAAAAGAAAAAACCTTTTTACTGTGGGGGTGCTCAAGTATTTAGACAGGTTAACCAAGGAAGCCAACTCACTTTCTCTCAAGTGGTCCCTCCCAGTCTAAACAATTCTCTCATCCCATGAATACACATCACAGTCTAGCAGATTCACTGATGTAGGAAGTGACCTCAGGAGATCTCATCCAGCCCCATTACTCAAAACAGGGTCAATTAGAGTTGATTGCTAAGGACCATTTCCAGACAAGTTTTAAATTTCACCAAGGTTGGAGACCCCATAACCTCTTTGACTCACTTGTCAAAATATATGTCCACTCTCACATTATTTTTCTATTTGTTTTAAATAGAATTTTCTGTTATTTAATGTGTGCTCATTGCCTCTTGTCCTTTTACTGGATTCTACAGAATAGAGTTTAACTTTCCTTCCTTAGTCCATTCCATCACATATTTATACCTTGATAGGTTCCCTCTGAGCCTTCTCTACTCTAGGCTGAACAGTCCCATCTCCCTCAGCGTCTCTAAAACGCCAGGCTCTTTTCAGAAGCTCACCAAAGAGGTTTTAAATCGAAAAAAGATAGAAGACCAAAAAAAATCTGCCCAATGCATTTATTAAAATTGGCAAAAGTTAAAAAAAAAGCATTTGATCAACAAAAAGCATTTCACAAAGCATTGACTTACTAAAATTCCAACCCATCTAGGCTAAGTTACCCAAATGTCAGGAAGAGGAAGACAGAGGGGGGAGAGAGAGAGAGAGAGAGAATTATAGCTATCGCCTTAGATCCTATGTAGAACCAGCTGCCAGAAGTCCAAGAACACTAGGGCTACAAACACATGGAAGTTCCTTGGTGTTGGTTTAATTTGCTCTGGACTCCTGTGGCCACCTCTCCCAGGTGGGGCTTTTGGTCTGCCAGTCATACAGGACTGGTTTAGGGGGCCCAGGGCTGTGCTCCTGGTGTGCCACTGACTGACAGCTGCACTAAAGGGTCTCAGGGAGATGGTGTTATGGGGAGGGCAGAGAACCATTCCACCTTGGCAGAACCCAACCTGCTCTCTCTGACTTTTCCTGAGCCAGTAATAACTTTAATAACTTTTTTGCAGTCCCTCTCAGTCTCTTCTCATACAGCAGATGCTCCAAGTTCTTAACCATCTTCATAGCCCTTCATATGGCCCTTTACTGGACTCACTCCATAGTTTTTACATCTCTTATACTGGGATAAGAGAGCATTCCAAAAGTGGCCTCACAGGGGCTAAGTAGAGAGGAAGGCTTACGTCACTTGACTGGCTGGGTTTATTATTTCTAATACAGTCTAGACAGCTTTGGCCTTATTTGTTGCAAGTGTACCTTGCTGGTAAACTTGTACACCAGGGCTATCAGCTCCCCTCCTTACAAGCTACTTTCCATCCAATTGTCCATAATGTGTAACGCTGCATGAAGTTATTCCTTTGTGAAATTCTTGTTGGACAATTTCTCCAGTTCAAACATGTTCCTCTGCATGTTCCCACATCCATGTGTCTTATGGCCTTTCCTTCTAGTTTTACACAACCTGCAAATTTACTGAGGATCTGCACCCTTTGCAGTCACCTAATGAAGGTATTTAACAGTACTGCACTTAGTATTAATCTCTGACACGCACTGCTGGTGTCTCACATCAATCAGTTTTCAGTTCACCTCACTGTCTAAGTATTTAGTCTGAACTTCATCAGTCTGTCTATGAGAACGTTTTGACAGACCTTGATAGTAACCTTCATTGGTATAAGACTTTAAAAACAATTAAGTCATCAGACTATGAGTTTATGTGGGTACAGGGTAAAATGAGTATTTCAAAATAAATTTTTGGATTTTATCAGTGCCCACATTTAGTTCCATTTCAGATGCTTGAGTTCAGATTTACCTTGTAAATCTGTGCCAAGTAGATAGGTTTGATGTCCAGACTTTCTGTAATTTTTAAATGAATGTTGCATTATTTCTGAATGTTGATTCTTTCATCTATTTAAAGATCCCCTCTGAAAACCTCTTCTTGGTTACTCTTTCATAACATATTACCTGAATGGCTTTATTTTTCTTTTCAGTTATGCAGTTACTTAATTTAGCTCTGTAAAAATTATCACTTTCTTTGAAATAAAATTTGAGTAGCATGTTATGTTAGAAATGTACTTATATGCTTTTCTATTCTTGCATGCAGTTAGCTTTGTAGCATGTGCCTCACCACTTGACAAGTAGCAAAAAGCAAGTAACCTTAGTTCAATTGTCATTCCTGAGACTGAGAAGTTTATTTAGGCACTTTTAATATCATTTTTATAATTAAATCTTGCTCAACTTTTTCTCCCTGTCCTCTCCATGTTAAACACATTCCTCTATTTTTACTGTTTCTTCTGTTCAAGACATCTACATTTGTAATATTTTTGGTAAGGCTACATGTATAGTTACAATTCCAGTTTTAGGATTAAATATAACTTTCCCTTCTTTTCTCTAAGATTAAAATTAGAAAAGAGTTTGCTAGCATCTGCTAAAGATCTAGATCTAGATTACCAAATGTTATGCCTCCTCTGCATGTCATACAATTTCAGATACTAATACCTTTATCAGACACTAGCTTTCACAATTTGCAAGAATATTTAAGTTTGTTGAGAGCTACATTTTTATGACGAGAATGTGATTGTCTTGTATGAGTTGTGAACTGAGTTCATATAGCTTTTTTTTTTCTTTCCCCCTTGAGTTTCAGATAAAGACTGCAGTTTCTGTCCTAAATTCCAAGTTATTAATTCTGAATTAGTGTAATAGTGATTAATAATCTCTGAATCAGAAAATATACCACAAAGAAAAAAAAAAAAAAAAAGAATGGATAATACACTTAAGGAAATCAAGTTCTAAGATATTACTGGGATACACAGCAGGTGAATGAGTTTTAATTTTTATTATGGAATAAATTTTTTGTTTTAAAAATTCCTATATTACAGTTTTTCCTGCTAGATATTTTTACCCTTAATACAGTTTACTTTTACTTTTCAAAAGTGTTCTCTATTAGTCTAAAATTAATGACATACTTTTTTACTCAAATATGCAGAAGATCTCATTTTCTTGGAGGAATAATTGCATCTTAATGTAAGGATGTAAATATAAACAAGTATGAAGCTGCCATGAAAATCTAGAGTCTTGGATAGAGTTTGTGTTATTTTTGACCCATTTTATAATGGTATATATTAATGCTATAACAGCTGAGTTGTTCTGCCTTTTAGAATAGAGTCACAGAATGGTTTGGGTTGGAAGAGACCTTAAAGATCACCTAGCTCTAAACCCCCTGCTGTGAGCAGGTACACCTTTCACTAGATTAGATTGCTCAGAGCTCCATCCAACCTGGCCTTAAACACTTCTAGGGACTGATCATCCCTAAAGTCTCTGGGCAGCCTGTTCCACCATATTCACAGTGAAAAATTTATTCCTAATATCTAATCTAAATCTATCCTCTTTCAGTTTAAATCCATTCCCCCTTGTCATGACACTGCATGTTCTTGTAAATAGCCTCTTTCCACATTTTCCACATTAGTCATGGATGCAAAAGAATCAGATGGGTATTAAGATTTCCCTTCTTCTGCAAATTGCTGCAGGTACAAAGAATGACTGGAACTGACAACACTGCAAGGAGGACTTGGCAGCAATGTCAGTATAACAGGCCAGTGCTTCAAGTAACCTCATTGCCTAGTGAAAGCTCAGACAAAATAGCCAAGGAATGAGAAAGCCAAAGATCAATAGTTTTAACCTATCACCTGGACCAAAGCTTTCATGTAATGCAGAGAAAATCTGGAAACACTTTAAGCAGAGAGATTTTCAGTATCTATATTACTAACTGAGGCCTAACTGATAGGAAAAGAGTCAGCTAGGCACACATTGTGTATTGCTATGGCAAAAGACACTGTAAAAACAATCATAATAGATTTAAAGTCATTGAAGAATAAAAGAGCAAAATATAATGAACAATATATGAGTCAGACTATTGCATACAGTGACCACAGTAAATTCTCTAATCTTCCTGGGAACAGCATGTAGACACGAGTAATTTAAAGCCTGAAGCTGCTGGATTACTGTATATACATCAATGGTTTTGGAAAGACTTGGAGCATTTTGGAAAATTCAGAAATTAAGGAATCATAGAAGCATCAAGGTTGGAAGAGATTTTTAAGATCATTAAGTCCAATTGTGAACCCAGCATTACCTCTGTAATCCCTAAAGCACATCACCAAGTGCCAGATCCAGACATCTCTAAAACACTTTCAGGGATGATGACTCCATCACCTCCATGGTCAACCTATTCCAATGACTGAACAACACAACAGTAAAAGATATTTTTTTCTAATATCTAATCTGAATCTCCCCTGTCTCAGTTTAAGGCCATTTCCTCTGGTCCTCTCACTGCAGATGCAGTAGGAGAGATTGACCCCCACCTCACTACAACCTGCTTTCAGGTGGTTGTAGAGAGTGATGAGGTCATCCCTGAGGTCACTTCTCAAGACTGAGCAACTTCTGCTCCCTTAGCCTCATAAGACATGTTTTCCAGTCATTTCACAGTCTTTATTGCCCTTCTCTGGACATACTCCAGCACCTCAGTGTCCTTTTTAAAGTGACAGCCCAAAAGCACAATACTTAAGGTACTGCCTCACCAGTGCCATGTACATGGAGATGAACATTTCCCTTGTCCTGCTGGCCACATTGTTCTTGACACAGACTGAGATGCCACTGGCCTTCTTGGTCACCTGGGTACACTGCTGTCTCATAGCCAGTTTGCTGTTAGCAAGTATGCCCAGGTCCCTTTCTGCCAAACCACTCCCAAATCACTCCTTGCCCAGCCTGCAGTGCTATGTGGGGTTGCTGTGACCCAAGGGCAGGACCCAGCACTTCACGTTTTTGAACCTCATGCAGTTGTCCTCAGTCCACTGATGAAGTCTGTCCAGGTCTCTCTGTAGAGTCTTCCCACCCTCTAGAAGAACAACACTCCAACACAAACTGGGTGATTTGTCCTATTGTAAAGAAGACATCAGAAATACCTGTTCATGCTACACTGACCCCTGGAATGACTATTAAAGGAAGTCTAGACTATCTCTCATACGTGTGTCTACAGCAAATATAACTATGAATGAGAAAAACATCTTCTCAAGTGACTATTCAAAAATATGCATGATATTTTAAGCATAAAATGAAAGATGTGTCTAGCTTGCTGAATGGTTTTGCTGGAGTTTTTGGGGTGAGAGGTTTTGTTTTTGTTTTTGTTTTTTTCGTTTGTTTGTTTGTTTGATTTGGTTTAGTTTTTTTGTTGCTAGTGGTTGTGGTTTGTAATCTTGTATTAACTAATGACCTAGTCCAGGACAACTCTATTAATTACTGGTTTTCCTCCCTCATTTCTTTGTTTATTAGTTTTTGACCTTTGTGGGGTTTCTTTTCTTTCTT
>VXAU01004446.1:239618-269868 GCA_013399695.1 Formicarius rufipectus
TTCATATTCAGGAAGTCAGAAAAAATTAATAAAGAAATATGGTGTAGAACAAGACTCAGATTTGA
This sequence comes from Formicarius rufipectus, assembly GCA_013399695.1. Taxonomy (NCBI): domain Eukaryota; kingdom Metazoa; phylum Chordata; class Aves; order Passeriformes; family Formicariidae; genus Formicarius; species Formicarius rufipectus. The sequence continues at coordinate 239,684 of VXAU01004446.1, forward strand.
ACAAGAACTCTTATCTTGCACAGCTTTGAAAAATACAATTTAATATTTTACGAGATTGTGTAAATTTGGATTGGGAAGGTTACTCGTATTAGGAAATAGTATTTCTATTGTTGGGTGCATATTGAATTATTTCAATGAAGTGGAACAACTCTGATTGTTACTAAAAAAATCTGAAACTATTTTTAAATGCAAATTCCAGTTACAATGCAGGGTTTTTTTTCAGTTCTGCCGGCTGTGTGCTGTCTTTTGGGATTTAAAATTAGTGCATGGGCAGACTTGAGGTTAAACTTAATGCAATAACACTTCCATTTTATGTTTTTCAAAGCAAATGATAAGCTCTTGCCAGTGTTATGGATTAATTTTTGGGCAGATTTTGCACTACATTGCACTGGTGGCATTCTCATAGACACTTACATTAGAACTCTTTATCATCTATTTCTTCAACAAAATCATACTGTCACTTTTTGATATACCACTTTTTGAATCAAAAAAGAAGGAAAAATTAACATTTAATTAACACAAAATTAACACTGGATTTTCTTAATAATTTAACTTTATAATGGTGCCCTTTGCATGGAACAAGGATTTTTTTTTCAGTTGAAGTTATAAATTTTTACACAGATGACAGCAATAGAAGAGTTGCCATGCTGGAATAGAGCTATAGCTACTCTTAGTTAATACAATGCCTCTGGTTGTGGCCTATGTTCTATTAAGGAAAATGGAAATGTCTGTAGTAAAGGAGACGCAGAGAAATGGCATTAGTTCTTTTGTGAGGTTAAAACCTTGGATGGAAATTTACATTCAAGCTAATATAAATCCAGCACTTTCTTAGGGGGCCAAAAGTAATGCATGAAATACTGCATTTGAGCATTGCTCATGGGAATGGCAGTACTGAGTTCAACCTCCATTAGGAATGAACCCCAAGCATACGGCAAACTACAGCATTTGATTAATATGGTGCTTTTTGATGGTAATGCACAGAAACTGTAAGCAACCTTTTCTTGGAAGGAAGAAAATCAATTATGCAGAGAAAAGTTGGTTTATTTAGATAAGGGGGAAAAAATGTACAATGCTTCTGTGCCTAACTACAGAACTAGTTTTGATTTTGTTTCCAGGCATTGTCAAATGCAAAAATGCCTAAACAGTATAAGTAGAGCCTTAGTTGAGTCCTTATTAAGTCATACAGAGTAGAATTTATTTTCTCACTTCTTTTTCTACTTAAGAAAGCACACAAGGACTCTGACAGGAGATGGATGCAGAAGTTATCTTAGAGGCACTTGGCTGGCATAAAATCATTCCATTCAATGAAAATTATGAACACTGACTTAAGATCTTGAACATGCTGATCATACACTCAGCTCCTCCAAGAAACCAAATGCACAGGTCCATCTAACATTAAATGACTCAAACTGCTATTCAAGCAATTCTGTGGAAACAGTTGGAAGAGGTTTTCCTTACAGCAACTGAGTCAAAGTTCTGTTATTGAGATGGGGAGAAAGTATCTTAGCTCAGCTAGAACAAGGAGTAAAGACATCTTTAAAACAAAATAACAACAACAACAAAATAACAGGAAAAAACCTCCAACAACAAGAACACAACCAACCAACCACCACCTTAACAAAATAAAATTAAAAGAAAAAAAAAGACAAAATAAAAACAAAAAGACCCACAAACAAAATTAAACCAAGTGTATTTTTGAACATGTTCTGGAAAAAAAACCCAAAAAAACCAAAAAAACCAAACCCAACAACAACATCATCCCTCCTGTTGTGATAGAATTTTTTAAACACAGACTTGGAAGGGATCGTAAGGTATCATCTAGTCTGTGTCTTAATGAAAGCAGAACCAAGTAGGTAAGTAAGTAAGTAATTTTTTTGGGAGGAGGCAGGTATTTGTCTACCTATTCTTTAAAATATTTCTATTGCTACCTCTATAACGTCTAAAACTACTAAAAATTTATTTAATGCTTTAATCATGTGTCTTATTGAAAATGGTGGAATTTTTTTCCACAGCTACTATTTATGCTAACAGTTCTGTGTCTCAGTTCAATTATTTATTTTTCTGTTCTGAGTGGAGGGGAAAGCTTTGTGGCTACTTTTTTCTTTTTCTCATCAAGTTTGTTCCTCCTGTTTAGACCTCTGTTTTCTTTTATTCCAGACAAACCCATATATTCTAAGCTCTTCTTTGAAATATGGACAAGTATCATAAAGCATGAGCCTCACAGTGTCATACTGAACTCCTTAACCTTTAGCTGCAGTGAAAGCTATTTCAGAGAGAGTAGCCACTGTCTTTCACTGAATGTTGACCCATTGGCACATCTTGCCTTCACACATTGCATAAAAGGATAATTTCCTCTTCATAGTACAAATTCTGCCTAGCAAAAGTTGTTTCATAATACTATCTTTTCATGTTGCTGTGTAGAGACAGACCCATGTTGCTCAGTTATATTGAGAATTTATAAAAAAACACCATAAGCATTTTTTCCCGTAGAGCTGATGTTACCACAGCCAGAAAAATTACTTCCTCCTGCAGTTAAACATTAAAATCTACAGAGAGTTCAATATAAACAAAGATCAATTATTCATCATGTTCATGTATGTGTGACTATAAATTCTGCCTCTTCATTCCTTTTCACAGCTTAAATGGCTCCAAAACATGTACTTTAGTTTCTTTATTAAAGTAGTAGTGAACATTTGGGGTTTGTGAATCCCTACTAAGACAGATCAATCAACACAAAAGTTTTATTTTAACATTTAGACCAAAAGAAATTAATTGCAAGACTCGTGGATTTAAAGACAAGATTTCTGAACAATGCACATTATGGACTATATGGAAATACGATCTCCACAATAGAAACCTTAGAGATCTTTCTTCTTCAGAGCATCACAGATGAGACTGAGGAACACTTATATGGGCAAGAACATTGAGGACAGGAAGGAAAAAACTAAGAAATTATTTGTGGGGAAAAAATTGACAATTTATGTCTGAGCTGGTATCTTGCTTCCATTAATTGAGATACCTGTGAATATGTTACGCAGTACAGTTACAGTTCTACTTTTACAATTCAAGTTTCACATTAAAGAAGGAATTTATTTGTAGAGAATGAATAGAATTACCATGTAACCAAACTACTAGAGACATAGAAAAATCTACAAATATAGAGAAAGATTAAGCTGATAGTTCATCTTTATTGGCTGAATAAGTGGTATGTATGTTGTTTCCAGGGAGTTTCTCCTATACTCAGATCATAAGAAACCTACTACAACTACATGGATTTTACTGTAAAAAGGAAGAAAATAAGACAATTTTAGTTCTCTTCACTAATGTGGACACATTAAATATTTTTCTCCTGTGACACAGTTTGAGAGGAAGTGATCCGTAGAATTAAGACCTCTGTCTGTATTACTATATTGAATGATGCCAAGGCATCATGCTTTGCAGCATTACTCTCTCTGCTGTTCAGTTGTTATACTGCAATTTTCAGGCAGTGGGTCATGGTCCTGAGAGCTCCCACTCCTCACTGCAGAGGTTTAGTAGACAGCCCAGCACTGATATAGTGCATCTGGGTCATCTGGGATCAGGCTACCGAGAAAGAGCAGGCTGAGAATGGTCGTTTCCCTCTGCTCAGGAACTCGAACACGCTTACCTAGTTTTCCTTAGCTGCATGTCAGCATGCTAAGCAAGGTCACTCACCATGCTGAGACCACCTTTCACTTCCCAGCTTGATCTTGAGCCTACCTGGACACTGTGGACTTGTCTGGTCATTGCTAGGCTCCTGGCTGGCATCTATAACCATTCCTATCCTGGACCTTATTTCCTGGTTGAGTACCTTGTGGACTGTGCTACCAGAACCATAGGTTAGAAGGGACCTCTTGAGAACATCTAGTCCAATGCCCTGCAAAAACAGGGTCACCTAGACATGAACATGTCCAGGTGGTTTTTGAATGTGCCCAGATAGGGATACTTCACAACCACTCTGGCCAGCCTGCTCCAGTACTCTGCCACTCTCAGTGTAAAGATGTTCCTCCCTCACTGAGGCAGAAACTCTTTGTATTTTAGTCCATGGCCATTGCTCCTTGTCCTGTCTCTAGGCATCACTGAAAAGAGTCTGGCACCATCCTCTTGGCACCCGACTTTGAGATATTTATATACATTAATGACCCCCTCTCACTTTTCTCTTCTCTAGACTTAGGAGACTGATGGAGTTGTTTCCTTATCATCCTCCCTCAGCCCTGACTTCTGGCTCTCTACCCAAACAACCTGGTCCCTGACACAGGTTTGGGAACTAAAAAGGAATCAGTTACAACTATCAAGGTTACAACCTTAATATGGAGTCATAGGAATGCAATAATATGGATGAGGCCAGTCACTGACAGTGTTAAATTTATGGGTACATATATATAGGAAGTCATAGAGAGGTACAGTGTATTTCATCCTGCACTATGGAAAGCTGAGACATGAGAGTCTGAGCGTGTTGTCAGGGTACACATGGAGATTTAATTGCTGTGGTTTGTCACAGGGCTCTCCCAAGGGACATGGAGCAGGGGCAGGAAGAACAAACTGGGAAAGTGATGAAACAGGGGGCATCTGGTGCATGAATTGAAAGTGATTGTGTCAGGTCATCCATGAGAAGTTCAGGTGGTCTCACTGGGGATAGGCAAGGAATCAGCACTGGGTTGGAGAAAGCTCTCAGAGGCGGAAGGAGTGCTGGTGGAACAAGCAACTGGTGACTCAACCAACTGCCAGGCAGCCAGGGGACACTGGGACAGCCCAAGGTATCAAATGTTTCCCTGAGGATAGGGACAGGCTGAAGCTGTGCAGGATGTGCACCCAAGGAGGGGGCCTGGCTCAGAAGGGCCATGGCTGGGCAGTGCAGGGCAGTGGGAGCTGGAGACCAGCCATGCTGTGCTGTCACTGGGGCAGGGGCTGATGGCACTGTGGGGTGACATGGGTTCCTGGGTTGTGGGTATGGGTAGCATAGGGACATCCAGACCTCAGGACCCTGTCACATATATATATAACATCTATATTACCATGAATTTGTGTAGCTAATTCTCTAACAAACCATTTTAATTTTTCCCCCTACTTTTTATTTTCACTACAGAAACAAGGTTTCAGAGTAACTTTGTGTCTGGATTTCTGCATTTATGGCAATGACATACTGTTTATCTTTTATTGCTAATCCTGAGCACCGAGCCTCAAAAATGTCTCTTAGCACTAGTACAGATACTGAATCCTGGTTGTAAAAAGAATAAGCCAAAATTCATCAGGAAACAAGTGGTGGCTGTGCTAAATGAAATTCCATCCAAACAGAGAGAAATAGGAATAGACAACAGACAGTGCAGATTAATTCATAACATTATAGAATCAATCACTGAGGTGTGAAAAGTACCTTAGATAAAAGCAGTTGTCAATACCAGATTAGCATTTCTCTTAGCTGTTGATGATTTTCTTTCATAAAATAAAATGAGTGCTAGTGCTAAAAAAATCCTTACCTTACTCAGTCTATCAACTCTTATGTATTCAGATCCCACTTATGTTTTACAGGTATGTATGTATGCCTTTATTTAAATAATGTATTATGTCTTTTACATTTTCTTTCATATTGATATGTGGCTTATTAAAGATTTTTAGGATATGCATTAATTTTTGTCACAGGGTACCTTATTGTTTCAGCTGGACAAATAAACAGTAACTTTCTGATCCAGCACAGTTTCACACCTCAGCAAATAATCTGCAATTAAATCATCTGGACAAATGAAATTAACTCATACTCCTTATGATAAAGGTGGCTGAACTTATCCCTAATTTACAGCTCATTTATCATTTCCCTTTTTATTTTCAGCATTTTGCATGCAAATAATTTTCTGCTTCACAAAAATCACACTCAAGATCACATATACTTGGAGAATTAATATGAAAGCAATTGCAAACTCCTGGTAATTATTTTCCCTTTAAAATGGTATTTTCCCTATTTTATCTCCCTTTGTAGATGGGAAAAAGGTACATGTTTGAAAAAGAAAATCCCAGCATTCTTTGAGGCATTATTTCAACAGTTCTTGTGCACTATTTGAAAACTCTCACATGCTTGACATCTGTGTCTGTAGTATTCATTTGTTGTACTTATATATTCAAGAAAAAGTTCTCTTGCTATTGTGCATACTTTGGAAAATGATACAAAGGTGATTTAGTAGCATTTTATGAATGCTATTTTAAGCTTCCTAAAGTAGTCCCAAACCTTATATCCTGAACATGAAAGATGCAACATTTGAACATATATTTCTTCTTAATATATATAGCCTTGAGTGTCATGATTAGGATGAAATGATTTTAATTTTTTAACTGGTTTCCATTAATCCAATGTAAATGCACTGGGACCATTCCAGAAATTACAGCAGTACTGTGTAAACACTTCAAACACTATTTTCCATCTTCCCCTTCCATATTGTTATTCCCTTTTTCTCCATCATCTCCAGTTCTGTCACTTTACAAGAGTAGCAGTCTGAAAGACTGTCATAGATTCCGTGAGTTTCCCTGTGACTTCATGGGATCAGTTTTATCTGTGCTTCTGTTCAGATTGTGGCTACATCTGAAATTTTAAAGGCTTTAATGTCTTTTGAAGAGATGTGGACACTGCTTTCCTTTAAATTCATGCCTACACTTTCCACCAAAAAGCTAACAGTGGCACATCTAAAGTATTTAATTGACAGGAGCAGGTCTGAGATTTCTTCTTACCTATATTAAAATAATAATGTAGAAAAGCTACCTAGCCATCCATCAGGACAACGCTTTTCTTAAAATATACAAGGGTCCAGAGCTATTACTTCTGAATCCTATTGGTCATCATAACCAAAGGTACTGTTCAGACTCTTCCAAGACAGCTTTACATTTCACAGGATAAATGACCTGTAAAGTCTTGATCCTGAAATCTGAAGTAATCTCTCATTTTATTTCCACAAAGTTTATCTCTTGATAGGGACAATGAAGGATTTTTGAGCTATTACATTAGAATACTGTAATTATATTCTAACATTCAAAGTTAAAACCAAAATAATAAAAAACACCTCAAACTTTCATAGATGTTTCATAGAAGCTAATGTGCTGAACTCTTTACTTGCAATTTCATGGCATAATACAATGGTAATAAGAGTGAAGAACAAAAATAATGGAATTTTTTTTGATTGCTCATTGAAAATTCTTTTCCTTTAATGTCTTACTTTTGAGTTCATACAGACCACCTACAGAAGAAACTGAAGACCTCTACTTGTTTTAAATAAATTATCAGATAACAATAGCCTTTATTTTATCTCAATGAGTCACTCTGGAATTCTCTAGAATTCCTAAATTTCTATGTATAAATTCTCACTACAGTACATGTTCATTAAAGTAGGAAAATACAGGAGAAAGTTTACTTGTTAAAAGTCTGAAAGGAGGAAACATTTCTCACTCATGGAAGAGAAAACATAAACAGCATTTACTTTGATTAAATTAGGCACTTAGCTAAATTATTAGAAAAAAACAACCAAACAAAGAAACAAAACCAACAACAACAGGCAAGTCTTCAGATCTACCATAGTTATGTTTCATGTCACTTATAGCAGTTTTTTAATACTGAGTTTACTAGATGTTTTGGCATAGCCTCCAAGCCCCCTGTTGGCTCAGCCAGTCACTGTTGAATTTTCGTAATCATGCCCCCGCAAAACTTTTTCCTGATGGAAGACAACTGTCTCATAATGGAACTCAATTAAGTAACGTCTAGTTTTTATCATAGTGTAGTTTTCTCCAGATCTATTTGTTCAGTTTTGTTAATAGATGCAGGAGAAAATGAAAGTAATTCAGTTTTCTTCCCTTTTATTGTATTCCATCCCATTCTACTATAGAGACATTTCCATACAAAGGTGTAATTGTCAGACAAAGTGACTGTACCTGTTTGGTTTTATTAGTGTTTGCTTTGCATCTCAAACCCAAGCTCCTCAGATTATGCATGAAATTCTGTCTCCCTGTTAATCAGTGGCTTCACTGAAGTTACAGTTTCACTGGAGGCTTCAGTTTAGCACTTACCATATCTCTAGTGGACTATAGGCCTAAATGCCTCCCTTGCTTGTGTCAATACCCCAGAAAATCCGACTGTCCCATGTAGAGCAAGAAAGGTGTGTATAATTGTTATAGGAGTGGTAAACAATCCAATCCTTTAACCACAAAAAGACCTGCACAGCAGTCTCAGCCCTTCTGCTTCCTATATGTTTCTTCTCTGTAGCAGAAAAACTGACCTCTGTCCAAGTTCTCACCTTTCCAGTGGGAAAAAAACACTACATTTGGTTTAAGCAAATATTCAGTGGTACAGGTCTTTCTGGGGACTAATCAAAACAAATCCATTTCACCAAAGAACAAAAAAATGCCTGTGTTCACTGCAAACTTTTGTTGGAGTTCAATCTAATTTTTTTTTTTCTTCCAAAATTGGTGAAGGCAAACTGTTTTGTCACTATCAGACTTTTCAGGTACAGTTTATGGAGCATGATGTCTTGCTGAAGTGTATTTGCAATTTTTATCAAAAGTAAACATCAACTCTCCTCTGATTTATTTCTTTGGATTTTAAAATAAAATAGTGTCATTTTATGTTTTAACAATGCCTATCCATAAGGAAATGCGAATACTAGTTCTACCATCAGCAACAAGAAAGTTTTGTTACTTTACAGATATGTTTGTTTTTTCAAAAATTGAAATGACACACAAAGGACACTGTGTTCAAAAAGCTTGTATCAGCCACAGGACTAATTTGCCACAGCCAATATTTTAAATGATTCCTTAACCTCTAAAAATGACTGACTTGAACCCCACACGTAGGCTTATTTAAATGTCATAACCTACTCATTAGAGGGAGGAACAGAAAGATAGAAAAATTCTAGAGAAACCCTAAGTGAGGATTTATTTTGTATGCACTTGCTCACACATATATTAGAGTCACTACAGTTAAGAATAATTACTGAGGAGGAAAGAAAAGGACAGAGAACTGAGTTGAACTCTGTGAAGTTCACATGTGCAAACCCTCTCTGTTCCAGAAGTGAAGTGACATTCTCTGACTTCGGTAGGAATTTGCATAATGTGAAAAGCTTTTTTCTTATCTTCACATAGTTGTGCTTGCTTTGGAATGATCAATTTTCAAGGAGCATTTCAAAATGTATGCAAAAAGGGCTGGTCTTGAACCTCTGTAATCTCATATCTATTTGGAACACACATCAGGAGTTTGTTAAACCTCTGATTCACTTATAATACTGCTTACAGGAGAATGATTGACTTCTTAAATCGCTACCACAGACAAATAACTAAGAAGAAGTTTAGAAGGAACAGAAATCATTAGAGAAATCATCTTGATGTTTGGAAGCAAATCACATTCTGATACAAGGTCATATCATGCAATTATGTGTTGTCAGTGTCAAGTATCTTGGATGAACTATTTCAGAAAATACAGGTGTGCATCAGGCAAACAAAGTTATTTTAACAGTGTCTGTATTTGTTTTTCCAGTGGAACATAATGCTATATTGCTTTCATCTGTCCATGTGAACTCTGCAAGGAATCAAGCAGTTTAAGCTGAAGATATGATCGGTAGCTGTAGGTACCTCAGAGACCTGAGAGAGTCCTATCACTTATATTCTTTGACTTGCATTCTGTGATAACAATGAGCATTGTGGGTCTGAAGAATACTTCCTAATGATGAATTTACTTTTTTAAAAATCAAAGATGAATACAATTTTATTAAATCCCTGAAAGAGTTTTAGAAGTTAATACAGTTGCAAAATACCATTAAGAAATGGTATTCATTGGTTTGGGTTTTGTTGGTTTGGGCCTTTTTTTTCTTTTCTTTTTCTCCTCCCCTCCCTTTTCAAATGAAAAACTAAATATTCAAATGGTTTCATTTTTCAAAAGATGAGTAATACAATTTCATTCATTCTCTGTAAGCACCACATTAATAAAAACTGAATCTTGGGCCAAGTAGGCTTTTAGGCATTAAGAGACTTTCCAATATTTTATTCTTCAATGTTTAAATCATTGTAGGCTTAGGGCTTTGATATTTCTCTAACATTATTTCCTAGCTGTATACTTGGCATAATATTTTACTTCTTCAGTACAGCAGCATTATGAGAAGAAATACATAAGGAAGCTATTTTAATTCTGCATTAGTGAGAAGAATATAGTGCTGGCCCAGGTGAGTCTGAGCTATGAATAATTTTACTGCAAGTAAGCTAAAGAATTCAAAGTTATGTACCAAGTATCACAAGATGTCTTCATAATGATGCTTCAAAAATAACCTCATGCAGATTCATTTATTTATCCTACAATTCAAAAGCTTATAAAATAGCATGCAACAATTTAACATCCACTTGAATTACTGTGACTAATGTTATTAAATAAAACCAAAATCTCTTAATGAGATCGCTCACTTTTCCGATTCTTCTTATTTATACAGTTAAAAAGTCACTGAGTTTTAGTTTGTTCCTTAAGCATTTTCATCTGCAGAATTTGGTGAAAAAAAAACATTAACTTTGAAGGTACCTATGAAATGTCATAGACAAGAAAAAGCATAGACTGCTTTTTTTCCCCCCTGTCTTTGTACAGTTGTCCTTGGCAAGATGAAATAAGTGAAATGAATCATGTGCTGTCACCATTATTGAGCAAATCTTGATGGCTTTAGCTTGAGGTTAAGGTTAGAAAATCTCTCTGAATATTACAGCTTGCCTTCTCTCTCCATATCTCAGGCTGAAATGTCCTTTTTTAAAATATGTTTTTACCTCCTTCCAAATCAATGCAATCAGACATTGCTGAAAAAGTGAAAAATTATTTTCTTTAGCTTTTGTGTGTTTCTCTGAAAGCAAACAAAAATTCTTGCCATTTTCTTGAACTCCTGAGGTGAAATTTCATGTTATTTATCTAGGGGTTCTGTCTTCACATCTGAAAGTAGACTATGTTTGATCTTTTAACTAATGGTAAACTTCTTTGTCAGTTAATATTACTGTACTAATACCATACTAATACTACTTTTTATTTCTGCAAATAAATTCACTTTTGCACACACAGAAAGCCTATTCTGTTAATTTCCTTTTTTTTTTTTTCAAAGTATGACTGAAGCAGTAATATGTACTTCACAAAGACGATGATACAGAAATTAAACGTGTGTGTAGTGTAACAATATTGGGAACAGATATGGTTGCTATAGGGAGATTTCAATCTAATTGTAAAATAAAGCCAAAAATAAACTCACACACTGTCAAGTGCTGTGATAAAATCTCAGGGTACTCCCTATTCATCAAGATCAGGAATCTGTGTGTACATGTCATGCCTCTTACTAAGTTTGCTTTCACTTGTTTACTTTATGTAGAAATTTAACTACAGAGTAGGTGAAATAATGCAATTTGAGAACATGATAAGAGACACATCTGGACCTGAGAACTTGTTGGCATCTGTGCCCTGTTATACTGGGCACAATGATAATCATCAGACAGAAGAGATTAAAAAGTAAGTCAACTGAGGCTAGTTACATAAATTTTCTTTATGAAGTTAATTGAAAAGGGCTGAAAATACCCAAATTTTTGCAGGCAGGAAATGAAAATAACCAAATGAATAAATAATTTGTGAGAAAAGTGACTTGTGGAAGTCATGTTCTCTAATAAATATAAGAATAGAAGCACTTCTTCCTTTAATTTTAAATAAGGTTCTCAGTGACCTGCATTCTGAAGAAGAGAATGGTGCAAGCAGAATTCAATGAAAGGTTTGTTTATATGTCTGTGAATAACTGAGAAGGATATGCTAGATGGGATTCAAGATCAGGCTGTTTAACTTAAAATATAGTATAAATATAAATCTACACTTATGAATTCAGATCATTTGCCGAGACAGAGGTGTCCAGTGCCATCTTTTTTTATCTGAGATGGTCCCATGTATATACCATCTGCCTTTACAGAGGGGGCAGGTTTCCTGCAGTCTTGTGCCATATCCGCCAGAATTGTGCAGATCTCAGTTGTCACTAAACATATATATATGTGGACAAGTTAATCAAGCTCCTAGTCACTGTAAGTAATGGAGCTTTAGAACTCTTCAGCTGACCAAGGTGCCTAATTTAGGGTGACATGAGCAGCTTTCAAAGTAACACCAGTCGTGCCGTCTACAGGCTTGATTTAGGAGCACATGTATAGGCACTTTTATAACATCAGCGATACAGAGCATCTGAGACAGATGCTTAGGGCTGGCAGATGAAACCTACAGAGAAGATATATCTTTCACACAAGACCTAAGGACATTTCAAAATGCATTGGTTTTCTATCTTTAGGCAAGTTAACACTGAATACAGTGATCCTTGTGGGTCCCTTCCAACTTGAAATGTTCTATGATTCTATGATTTTTTGAAATGTAAGCAGTGTGCATACATATCTACATAGAGAAATGCAAACTCAATTGAGCTATTGAGTTTAAACCTGACAGACAGTAGGAGTGTGGAAAAAATTCCACATTTTCTATTTTCCGCTTAGGACTTTTTACCCTTTAATTCCCTTAATGCACAGCAGAGGCCACCTTGTTTGCTGCTAGTTTTAGTCAGGACTTGATTCAGTTGTCACACTTAATTTTGTAAAGCATGAAGATGTTTGTATGTAAATTGCTGAGCCTCTAGATGCTCCTCCAAAAGTCCATGGTTCCTGTGCAAACTTGCCACACTGTGTGAACATTTCAGGTACCTGAAAAAGGTCTCAAATAGCTACAGACACTTATTTAGGCAAGTTCCCCTTAATATTTGACTATGAAAAAAACACTAAAGGGTCTTGGTAATGGCTTCAGCACACAAAAATATAGTGGTAACTACATAGGTATAGGTATAGTATTACTGCCCCAACTTGTGTTGCAGGCGTGGCTGCAGTGCCACGTTTGTGTCATTCGGTGGCAGAGAGGATAAGGCGAGGTCTTCCCCTGGTGCTCTGACCCACGTGGGCTCCCAGGATTGCTCAACAACCTGACATTATTGCTTTTCTGTTTGTTGTGTTGGTTTTTTTTTCCTTAATCCGAGATGTTACACTTGAGAGGTGGCGAGTGTTGGCCGAGTGGCATAGGTCCCCGCCTCTGGAGCCGGCTCCTCCTCTGAGGACGCCGGTTCGAATCCTGGAGGAACTTGCTGTCGCTGTTCGAGCGTGCTCGGCTGTGGCAAGATGAGCCTCAGGAGTAAAGGGGGTGGGGCCAGTTCTGCGCACACTGTGCCTCACCTAAAAAATCCATTGCGCAGGCTTATCCCAAGATCTTTGTTCGTAAAGTCCAGCCAACAAGGTATAGTATAGGTAAAACACTAATACAAAAAGACTTCCTTACACATTACATACTGCAACCTTTACAGCCCTTATTTTGTTGTCATTACTTGTGTCTGTTAAACCACAACAAAGATAACAAGCTTTAACACAACTTTTGTTTTGCACAAATTTATGCATTAAAAATGCAAGCAATATTCTTAACTGGTATTTCTGGAGTGAGAAGACACAGTGGGTTAATGATCCAGTGACCTATTCCCACTTACACGTAATCAATGCAGAATGCCATTGTACTCATGTCAGATTCACTTAAAGGGAAATGAAAGTTTTTCAGAGCCACTTCATACTGTGAAATGATGCAGATGAAAATAAATCGTTGGATTTCCCCCACAGTATGTTTTGCTGAGTTCTGACTACAGTTACATTCACAGAAATTTTGAAGAAGAGAAAAATATTCTTATAAGTAGAAAATTTGTAAAACCAAATTTTAGAATTCTTCACTCGGAGCTAATGCATAGAAATATTTAGTGACTCCTCTGTACCAGGGAAAGGGAGGGGCAGTGTAGGGACTGAGACAAAGGCAGAGATGTTGCAGGTTTCTTTCTGGCTTTTAATAAGAAAGACTTAACAGCAAATGGCAAGATAAAATGTGTCTAGTGAGACAGAATGTGTAGAAGACTATAGATGACAAGTAAAACTCACACACCTTCAGATGAAACCCCTTTGGGCAATATTCGTGCAGCATCAGATGGACACAGGATGGATTTTCCCACTTCATGCTGCACAGATCCTCAGATCCCTCGGTGGGATATTAACATAATTTTCTTACAAGAAAACAACTGTGTTCATAAAGGGCATTTGCATGATAACTTCTTGCTGCACTTTTGCAAAAAGGCAAGGCAAAAGTGATGTAATTACCAGTACAATGTGGAAGCTGTCTGGAGTTTCTTGTTCTAAGTTTATCTGCAGCCAAGAGATTTGTGCAGCCCAGCAGAGCCCAAAGGCCACCCTGGACAGTGCAGAGTGCAACAGAGGCTTGCCCCTACTCAAGTTAACTGTATTATTGGATCACTAATTCCTGAAGTTGCAGCAGCTTCCTGGCTAGGATCATTACAGTGACTGAAAGAATTTTTGTAAGTAAGATCATCTGAAATTCTCCAAGGTAATTAAATATTTATCCTCCAGGTATATTTAGCCTTTAGAGAAAAATATGAAAAAGCCATAAACAGGAGCATGTAGAGTGTAACCTCAACTGACTATCCCCCAAGGACAACATCAGAACAAGCAAATAAAATGGACTTGGAATCTTTCTGAAATACCCCCTCCATAAACTCAGTTAAAGGTCACGTGAGCTGTGAAAAGAGAACTGTTTGATAAGGGAAAATATTATCACAGTCTTATGAAGTTAAATATAAAAAAATCTATTCTCCACACAGCCATGCACTGTAATTGCAATTTTGTCTGAATAGTTTGACTGAATACTGCAAGGTCAGTAAAGACGGCAGAATCTTATTGAAAATTTCAGTAAAACTCCCATAAAACAGGAAACTTACATACAAGAAAAAGTTTTATCATAAAAAATACAATAACGTATGCTTTCATCTGCAGGATACAAATTATAAGAAAAAAGACTAGATTTTTAGCCTTTATAAAAGCATAAGTACAAGTAGTTTGAATAGCTACAAAACTGTCACTATGCTCCTTGTTATTTTGCAAAATACCCTCAGTGATTTATTAGCCACACAATAGAGGTTGCTAAGAAACTAGAAACCAACTCTTGACAATAATGGAAGCTTATTTGTAACCCCAAGAAAAGAATGCTTAAGAGTTTACTAAAGAATAAAGGAAAGTAAATAAAACTTGCAGTGTAATTTTTCCCTTTTCCTTAGAAAAATATACTTATTTAGATCTCATACTTAGATCTTGCTTTTTAAGTCAATCCTTTTCTTCATTGCTAAAAGTGAGATTTTCTTTTTTTTCATGTGGTGCCAAACATGGAGTAGTCATATACTTTTCTCCACTGAAAGAATTTATTAGAAGCAGGATTTCTCTCTTGAATATTCAGATGGTCACTTTCACATTTAAGTGAAGGCTTATTTTTCATTAGAGATCTCTGGATCAAACCCTTAGTGCTAGGTTTTTTATAGAAAAGGAAAACCACTGATCAGACAAGTTTTGTATTGTCTTGTGAGATACATGTATGCTTCATCAAAAGCAGCTTCCTGAACTATCACCTCCAATCAGAATGAGGAAAAGTTGTGTTTGAACTATCAGCTTTCTGATACGAATTGGATTTTGGTTATAGAATTGGTGTTCATTCCTAGAATTACACTAATGTAATGTTGACATTAAAATTAAGATATGATTAACTAAACCATAGTTAAGCTGAAACAGGAGGCCACAGACAATATGTACTAGTATAAAATGAGCACATAATTTAAAGAGGTAGAAATGTTCTGTATTTTGTGATGTGAAAATTTTTTCTGTTAAACTAAATCTTTGTTATAGCATTCATTTAGCCTTGGGTCTAAAAAGTCTATGGAAATATATAAAAATAAATTTCCAGCTGAGGTATCCCAGCATACCTAAGCACTTCTATACATCCAAGAAGAATAAAAATAAAAAATAAATAAAAACACAACACCAAAGCAAACAAAGCCAAACTAAAGGAAAAACAAAACAAACAAACAAAAACAAAGCTGCTTTTTTAACTTTTGATTCTAAATGGAACTAAAGTATGACAATTATATGTGACTAATAATGCCCTGTATGTTTATTTCTCCAAGAATACATATGGCATTTTTTTCTTAAAAGAAAAATATTCAAGTTCATATATTTGCTTATATGTGTCTATTTATTTTTGTTGTTTGTTGAGATAAATAATATTTTATTGTAAATACAGGAGGGACTTTAGGGATCATCTAGTTTAAGCACCCCTTTCACTATGCCGGATTGCTCTAAGTCTCATTCAATATGGCCTTGAAAACCTTCAGGAACGGAACATCCACAGCTTTTCTGTGCAACATCTTCCAGTGTCTCACTATCCTCTCAGTGAAGAAGTTATTCTTAATCTAAACCTACCTACTCTCAGTTTGAAAACATTCCCTATTTCCTGTCACTACATGCCTTTGGAAAAAATCCCTTTCTGCCTTTCTTGCAGGTCCCCTTTAGGTACTGGAAGGCTGCTAGAAGGTCTCTCTGGAGCCTTCTCTTCTCCAGGCTAAACAACCCTGACTCTGTCAGCCTGTCTTCACAGGAGATGTACTCCAGTCCTTTGATTATCATTGTGACCCACCTCTGGGTTCATTCCAGCAGGTCCATCTTCTCATGTTGGGGGCACCAAGCTGGACACAGGATTCCAGGTGGTGACTCACGAGAGTAGAACAGAAGAGAGGGAGAGAATCACCTCCCTCAGTCAGCAGAAACTGAAGGGCATTTTTATTTTGCTTAAATTTGGTATCCAGATCTGGCCAGCAGAATAGGTCGCCATATTCTACTGACTATATTAACTCAAATAAATGAGGCAAGATAGCTCCGGGTGATCTCAAATTACATGCCTTCTATATTTAGAAAATTGAAATATAGCTTCCTATTTTCAGTTTAATAAGAAAATAAAGTGTCTAGGTTGATTACTTTTTCTAGTGATAAAATTACTTTGTGTAACAGGTTCAGTAGAAAGAGCTAAATTTCTGTGCTTCTGTATTTCCAATAAATGCAGTTTCCTGTTTCCAACCTGTTAGTGTTACAAAAATTGCAACTTGGGGGATGATTGGCTTTGAGTATGTTTTGGGGGTTTAATTTTTGGGGTTTTGGTTTGGTTTTTTTAGGGGGGAGCGGGAGGTGGTTTAGAAATTTAGCAGTGTTGCTACAGTCACTGGCCTCTCAATATTATTTTTTTTCTGTCTACTTGTCTGAATAAATTAAAAACTTTGATTTCAGAAGAAGATACACAATATTCATGCCAGACTCCTGCCATATTCCAAAAGCATTGAAATATCTGCTTTTCTGTCACGATGAGGATATTATTACTGTAACATCTGGGACAACTCCCATACGTAGTATTAGGCATTTTTAAATATATCACTCAGTCAGTAACTATGTCTATTCAAAATAATGACAATAAATATAATTGACTTTATAATGGTCAATTTCAATTTAGCTTAGAACATATGTTTTATTTTTGATAATGGTAAAATTCCTGATTAAAGTTTTCTTAGTTATTTTCACAGAACTTACTGTATTTCAGCTCACCCAAAGTTATTTTCCGGACTTTTTGCTGCTTAAAATAGTGGAAGATCATCACTTGTATCTACTAATGAAGTTCACATAAAACTGCAGAAAACTAGGACCACCTGTTCTGGATGTGAGACTTTAAATAAAACCAAGAGCGGATCAATGTGGTACAAACACTGCTTTGCAGAGAAATAACATTGAATGCTGAAGTTTCAACTGATGTTAAATGTGAAGTGAGATAAAATCTAAAGCAATATTTTGCACTGAACTTGAATGTAATAATATTTCTGGAGGGCCAGCCACTTGACCTGTTGTTGCAAAGTTCACACAAGAATAATTTCTACTAGAATTGTAAAAAACTTATTATCTTGTTTGCGATAGTTACCAGTGTAAAGCCTATATCACCCTTCTAACTTGTCTAATATTGAGTTCTGATGCAGAAGTGTTGCAATCCATCTGTCCTTCATTTTAGATCATTTAAGATCTTTAGTTCTTGGACTAAAAATTTAATCTCAAACCTGAGAATTTATGAACAAGAATCAGTTTCTTAGTTAAAGCAAAGTACACACTAACAAAATTATTTATCTTTCTGCATACAGCTTGCATGGTTTTGCAACACAGGGTTTTGCATAATACTGCTGGACAGTATTATGCTATTTTCTCACTGAAGTAAACTAAAGAATCTGAAGTTATCATATTGAGTATTCTCTTTAGCAAACAAAGGCCTCTCCATTTCAGTGGTTTATCAGAATAAAAGAAGTATAAAATTACTCAGTCTGGAAGGGATGTCAGGATGTCTCTAACTCCTTCCATTCAAAGAAAGGTCAACACTGATTTCATACTAAATTTCTTAAGGCTTTATCTAGATGAGTCTTGAAGACCTTCAAGACCTCAATTGTCACAGTTCTTCACTCATGGAACATCAGTTCCTTCTGTTAATTTCCCAGGCTGTGTGGATTTGTTCACATGCACTTCAGATAGGCCACCTCCCAATGCTCTTTATCCTTCACAGCACCTCACTGACGCTCATCACCCCACTCCATGTACTCTTGTCTTACCTTTCGTCCCTTAATGCAAACTCTTACTGCCATCTGATGACATTAATGGTTTAAACTCTTTATCTCTGTCTGGCAAGTCTTGTAGTCATGAACGTTCATCCACACTTTGTCAAATAGATCTCATATCTCGCTAGCAGTCCTCATTCCTTAGAAGTCCCTGCCATAAAAATCAAAGTGCTGCTTCTGACAATACTCATCCACTTGTTTTCTCGGGATGAATCCACCTCTGCCTGAGGCTTTCCCATCATCCATGGGACCAAGGAGAAAAAAACTTTTGTCCTCACCATTCCGTACTCACTCCTGATTGCTCCCTTGGCAGTATTACTGATGCACACACAAATGAGCAAAAGTATGAAGGCCACATGAGACTTGTCATCCTCTATGCAATATTCTGGATCCAAGCCCCAGCAAAGAATTAATCTCCCGTGGCAGCAGTTCTAGTTGGCAGGTGGGTTCAGAACAGAGTCTCAAAACACCATTGCCTGCTGGTACCTCTTGGCTCTAATGCTTGGTTCAGGCCCAGCTGGCTCTGAAATCTACTTCAATGAAGTTTGTTCCCTTTCCCTGGCTATTAGTGCAATGTGCAAATTCTTTAAATTCAGATCTGGAGGCCAAGGAGCCTGTCAGTTGCTGACAGAGAACAGAAGTTTCCATCCATCTCCATCTGCAGTCATTCAAGCATAGTCTTTTACTGTCCCTCCTTTTCATTCTGTAGCTAAACCTTATGCTTCTGCAGTCTCCATGACGATCATACAAATCTACTCCATCTCCTTGATGCTTCACAGTCTGATTGCCTTCCCTCACAAGCGAGGCCACCACCATTCTCATTCCACTCTGCCCCAGGTAAAGCAACAGATGTGAACCCTGGGAGTCAACATGCTCCCTCTGACATTGTGTCAGACATGACTTCGAATGTGCCAGGGTTCTTATTCCAGCCAAGGCTGGACACTGACCCTGGTGAGAGTAGAGCCATTGTTGTGCAGTCCCACTATCTGGAGAAGAGTTTTTGGATGCCTTTTGCACTCACTGCTGAGGAAAGTGTCCTCTGAACAGCCAAAATTCCTGTTAGTATGCTTTTCTTGCAGGACAGTGTGGTCCCACTCACCAGATAAACAGATGTCCCCACAGCAGGGGAACAGTAGGTCATTCACTCATCAGAAGGCAGTTGTAAATTTTGTAATATAATCAATTAAAGAACTTTCTCAATTGCATTTTCCCCCATACTTTAAGTTCAGAAATAGTTGAGTATATATTTACATCTAAAACAGCATTAGCATAAAAATGTTCATTATTACTAATTTGTTAAACAACACCAGGAATGAAATGTGCACTTCATTAAATCAGAAACACTAAATATTCTAAAGGACATGGAAATGAAATTTGAGGACTTCAAGGGAGCTTTTTTCCTCCATCAGTTTTATAGCATTGTTTTGATACAGTTTCAAGTGATGACTAATATAAATCTTCCGCCAGTTTACAGTTTCCTGGAAAACTAATTTTTGTTCTTGTTGATCATAGGTGAGGTGGGGAGGAATGTCTTTTTAATGTTCCTGGAATCTCAGTTTTTATGATCATTGCTTATAATTTTGCCAAGTTTCAAATGGTTAGGATTAAATAGCCATTTATCATGTCTCCTGCTTAAATACTCTTCAAACACTTTATCAGAATATGGTGGGGGGAGTGGGGCAATAGTAGGTTGTCCAAAACAAACAAAATCTCTTGAAGCTCCAACTCTTTTTTATCTTTTTTATTTTTTTTTCTTTGGAGATAAAAACGTTTTCCTTTTTAATTTCCTAAGGTTGTCATCTTGATATCCTTAACATGCTTTATATTGCTCAATTAATACAGTCAAAGTATAAGAACTAGAAAAATCCTTATATATTCAGATCTTTTTTTTAGAATTGTATGATTCTAAATTCTGAAATTGTCAACTACATTGGACACCTTCTACTTTTTGACTGCCCTGTGAATATACCTTTCTCTCAGAGCTCAGTAAGCACTTGTTAACCCAGTAATTCAAGCAAGTGAGGAAAATATCCCCTAAATCATTAATTTTGACTGGAGTGTTTTAAGTCAAGAAATTTGGAGGATCTTTGATCTTTCTTTACTTACAACTTTACATCTTTTATCTTTTTCTTTACTTACAACCAAAGACAAAAAATAAGAATGAAAAACAGTTTGAAATAAATCCGGAGAGTAAGGAAGAAGTGAGATAGGTGTTACAGAATTCAGAAATTTGACTGGAGGACCGAATTTTACATTCATGGAATTTCATTTTCTGCTGAATAGCTGGATTCTTTCACATCTTAACTCTGATACAGACGAATGCTGAAATTTGTTTTAAATCATGTATCTCTGGAAATGATTTTGAAATATTTGCTGCTTTAAATAATTAAAAAAAAAAAAAAGTCCCTGTTCAGTGTTTTTGAGGATGGGGTGGAGGGGGAAGTCTCCTATTTCCCTGGGAGGACCTAACATGAAACGTAGAATTCATGTATGCATTTGTGTATATATATACACATATATACATATATACTTATGTTTTCATTATTTAAATGAAAAGGATATACACTGCTTATGTTTGATTTGGCATAAACACAGGGTTTATACACCGAAAGCACACAAATACTTCTTCACAAAAAGATGTGCAAAGCTGAAAAAATATAAGTTGTCTTTTATTTAGTGTTTCCATTAATGTTAATATTCTTTTAGATAAGCAAAGCGATATGTATTTTCTACAACCTTCAGGATAATCTTATCAGTGTAATATTAAAAACATAAATCAAGAAGATATCTGAAAAGTAAAATTTTTCCTCTTTTATAGTAAATAATATATGAACTTCTTTCCAGATGGTATCAAGCAAAGCATTTTTGTCTATCTTCTAAATTACATAATTCAAAACTACTATGTTGTGCAGAGTAGGAATTCTGTCCTTAACAGACTATAAACTTATGAATTCTTTGTTGTGAAGGAAAACAGAATGTTACTAAGGAAACCATTATTCAGTTTGCCTAGGCTATCTTAAAGAGAACATACAGTTTAATTAGATTGGAAATTATTGGGCCTTGATAATTATTTTAATGGGGCTACAAGATTTATAAGGTTAAATGATATTTTTAGCATTACAATTTTAAAGGGTTAAAACTTAATGCAAGTTCATTTATGAGATTATCCATTAAAAATGGTACAATTAAAGTACTATGGAATGTTAGATACTACTGCAATGCCTCAACCTTCTACACCAGTCAAACCATTTTTTTTTTCTCTCCTTTTTATAGAACATATAAAAATACTTTGTGTCAACTACATGTTCTTAAGTGCCGAAATGTACAAAGGATCAACAGCTATTGAAAAGAACAAGAAGTGTGAATATGAGCGTGTCTAACTGCCTTTCTTTCTGAGCCCTGAGAGCACCCTTCATTCATATTGTGAAATTTAACAAAGGGAAATAAATATTCGATTTTTACTCAACAAACTGCAATGAATTTTGTGCTTAACCTGCTGTGTTCTGTTCTTTGAACGGTAAAAGCTCATATCTTCCAGGTGAGATGTGACAGCAAAGTTCACCATGTTCAATAAAGATCAAATTGGTATATTTTCAAGAGACAAAGTTCCAGACTGAGGAGGGTCAGAATTTTCTGAGTCAGTAACATAGCTTATGGTTAATGTTCTTTTGCTGTATTTCAGACCCTGCTTGGTTTCTACTGAAATCAATGGAAAACCCCTGATTGGCATGTCAAAGCTTTGAATTCTTAGATTTTTTTTGCTCCATTTTGTGAAGTAGGCAATTGCGTGATAAAAAGGTCAATCACACACATTTTACTCATGCAGTCAGTGACTTTACAAGGGAATGTAATTATTTTCATAGCAAGGATTTCTTAGATGAGTAGTGCCTTGAAGATCAGATCTTACACTATAAATATTTTACGATTTTTTTAAGGATAAAACTATTAAAAAAACCCCAACTCCATCAGAGCTTCCTTTTTAAAAACAAATGTATTTATAATTCCTAAATGTAAAAGATGCTTTTGCAATAGAAGCAACTGAGAGTTTGATGTTAAAGATAATGACAAGTGCCATTCATTGTTTAAAAACTTTATGACAAATTTACCATCTTTGATTTGTAGCTCTACAAGACACTTTTAAATTAATGACCATTAATTTATTAAAAGCTGACTAGTGAAAGAAAGACTTAAATGTTGAAATATTGCATATTATACTATAGATAAACTGATAATAGGGGGGAAAGATAATATACATCTGTTCTCTGCAACATTTTGTCCCCTACTGCTAAAAAATACGCATTTGTTGTGGTTTAACCGCAGTCAGCAACCAAGCCCCATGCAGCTGTTCAGTCCCCCACCATCAGGACCAAGGAGAGAATAAGAAGGGTAAAAACATGATTTATTATCTCTAAGAATGGTTGACCTTTTTAATAAGAACACTTCAGGATAACCAAATAAACCCATTCAAAGAACCTAATCATTCAAAGTTAAACATATCCTGAACATAATTTTCTACTTCATAACAAAAGTTAAAAATATAAAACAGTTGTACTATACTATTCTTTGCTATTTCACATAAATTTTTGAAACACAAGATAATGAGAACAAGACAGACACAATAAAAATGAAAAACTACATGTTGATGCTCAGCATTTTCAGTTGCATCTTTCAAGTGATTGAAATGTGATGGTGAATATTCTATTAAGGCCATACATAAAAATTATAAACTAAGCAGTAAGCCTGTTTACCTAATGAAATAATAAATCACATAAAACTAGTGTAAAAAAGATTTTTATCCTCAATTTATAGGATGACCATTAAGAGTCTTACATGAATAAGTTACTAGAGAAAAATAATAGCCTTTAAAAATAAAACTAGAAAGGAAATTCATGATGGATTTCCATGGTAATTTATGTTGGATATGTATAGTTGCAGTTCACCTATCAGTATAAAACTAACATTAACTGTCTTCAAACAAAGAATCACACTTTTGTTGAAGAAACCAAAGAAAATAATAGGTATTACGTGGGACCATCATTCCTGATCTGGCATAAATTTATGTTGGCGTGAATTAATAGTAACTGATCTACCATGAGTTTATGCTGAATCCGTTGAATATGTGGTAAGAAATTTGAATGATAAAGGGGAATGAGTAATTGTTCTTTGTATAATGTAGACTTTTGGTAATTACTTAAGAAGGGATTTATTATCTTGTTGAAATTTAACTGAAAAATTAAAAAATATAATTAAATGTAAACTGGTATAACCTTATGGAGGCTTCATGAGGTATAGCCTCACATGTATTAATGACATTATTGACCTTCCTGGACACTACAAATAAAAATGTATTCTCTTGAGTACTTTTTTTTTTGTGAAGCAGAAGAAGAAAAACTGGACTGTACACTAATTCAGACATAGAACCTTGTTGTACTTTATTAAGTCACCATGTCTCATTTTTATAATCTGATAGCAAGAATAGACAAGGAAAAAAAAAAAAGGTTGTGTCACTCCCACACCTTCAGAAGAAACTTTTACCACTTCTCTTGATGTTCACAGAGCTTCCAATCTAAAATATAATGTTTAAGTTAGTTCTCTTCATAACTGAGGTAATATTAGTCAGGATATTCTATGGTGTGTAGGTAAAGCAGAAGCCTCCTTCACTCCTAAATTAGAAGCAAGCAAAATCTAATAGAAGCTTCTTGTAATTCCCAAGATAAGCTCTTCAGTATAGCATAACTCAAGAAACATTTTTACACACAGTAGCCCCATTAAAAGTAGGATTTCCATTGCTAATGAAGGAACACAAGCCTTGTATCGACCATGCCTAGGGTGACGATGCAAGGCCCTAGTCCTGACCAGCTGTTATTAATTTATTGTGGGAATTGCTTGTGTGAGCTTGGTACAAGGTTTCTCTTGCAACAATGCAGGTTAAGAGTGAGGTAATAGAAAAGGCTTTGAAAATATGCCACAGATCAAAAGCAGAGGTCCCAGAACAATAAAGAGCTCAGTGACAGTCAAGAGCTGGTCACTAAATAAATTCAATGTAAAGAGATAGGATAAGACACCTTTTGCTTTAAGAGAAAGAGCACCAGTTAAGTAAGGGAAAAGAGAAATGAAATTAACAACAACAACAAAGCAAACAAGCAAAGGATAGGGCACCTGTTAGGAACTATAAAACAACTTCCATCTCACCCCACCAAGCATACTTCCAAAGGCTGGGATTAGCCTAGGAAGTCAGCTGTCTAGTAAAAAAGATAAGAAACCAAATTAAGGTATAAAGACAAAGCAGACACACCCATTTTTGTTCTGCCTTCTCTCCTTAAAGGGCTTTTTGCCATATAGTGGTTAAGACCATCAAGAACCACAGCTATCAATGCTAGCTGTGTGGCACCAGCTGTGAACATTGTAGGTTCAAAGATAGTGTAGGATATGACAGTAAAGGATTGATGGCTAAAATACATGATGATAAAAACTAATTTCTGGTATTATGTGTTGTTAATCATTGTTAGTCTAGTAAAGTTATGTTTTGAAGTCTGAGACCAGTTTGATTTATAGCTTTTTAATATCCCTTTCATGACAATCTCTGACATGCAGTTGTATTGCAATATATAATCAATTGGAAGAGTTCTATCTATAATTGATCATGTTTGTCATTATCTTCTTTTTTGTACATTTTTTGTCTAACATCTATGTCATAGTTTTGGATATTTTTTTACATGCAGGATCTTTTTACTTGGAATAAAAGGATGATTGGGAATGATCTCTGATTTCTATTATCATCCTGTGTCTGTAGCCTTGCACACCACATTTCAGTCTGAGACCACAGTTACTTCATGCCATGCTTGGTTATGGTAAACTAGGGCTAACTCAAGGCAAGTTTTGGATATATTCACTTTGCTGTTAGGCAATTTCCATTGCATCTTAGGCAAGCTAAAATTGTATCAGGCCAAGACTAGACAAATCCTAATGCTGTTTTCAGTAGGTTGATAAAAAGTGGTCCTTCATTAGTAATAGCAAAATTGAAACTTATTTCAATACTTATATATTTACTATAACCAATACTTATGGTTCAACTTCATCTTCAATTCCTATATTGTATTTGACAAAATGGGTCTAAATTCAATAATGTGCCTGGAGATACATTTGTGACATAGAGAGGAGGGAGATAACTGCCTGATGCTTAAATGCACATGGGCAGTGAAGCTCATTAAATCCTGACTGTTCCACCCTTGCTTTGTATTTTAAAAACTATGAAAGGAATATTTATCTTTACACCACGCATACCAGAATTTAAAATATGTGTAGCAAGCATCTTATTGTGGTGGAGCATACGGCAGGATAAAATGAAAACCTACCTAAAATCTTAGGTTGATTTTTTTCCCATATTGACTTCTTTCCATGACTATTTTCTCATCCTCATTCTCAAATGTCCTTTTCTTAATTTTCTTCTCTGCATTAGAATGATGTGAATTTTTCTTTATGGAAAACTTCAGTGTTGGTTCTATAATTTTTATTTATAGATATATGTGCAGAACTTAAACCTTCTAAATATATTGTCATTTGTTTTTGTGTCATTCTCTCAATCATTAAATTCTTAAATTATGCAGTATGAGTGCTTTAATCTTAGGTTATCAATACCTTCTAATACCTTAATAATTTTTGTTCTTTGGAAGTCTGAATTTTAATCTTCTTTAACAAGAGATGGGATTCCAGATTGCACAAATCTATATTTAATGATGGAATACATCTCCAGATTGTAGACTACTAAATTTAGTTATTTACAATCTGGACTGAATACTATTTCAGCTTTGGATGAGTATGTTGAAGATCCAAATATGATCATGCATAATTTCTGAGGCTGAGTTTAGCTTCTAAGACCTGATTTCTTATTAGGAAAGGGAGCTGGAAGGAACTACATTCTTTTACCACTAAAATCATCAGATCTTTAAGATATGATTACAATTGATTAATGTCATGTATCAATGTGTGAAAGAGAGCTAATAGATAATTAGTAGATACTAATTAGTAGAGGTCTACATGGATCAATTTACTTGTTTTACTTTGTTACTTTGAGTAAGATGCAATGATACCACTTATAAATTCACACTATATTTCTGTCTTCTTCCTTGGTTCCTATGGTGCCTACATTAGGAGTGTGTTCACAGAACATATGCTCAGTATGTTACAGAAGACACAGGCTGGAGAGGAATTTCCTGTGTAAAATAAATTCTGATCCATAAGCTTGCCTGTTTATCCTGCTTTCAGAGATATATCCAATGGGCTTAATGCAGCAGACCTTCAGCACACTTTCAGGTAGCCTTGTGTCAAGCATAAAGTGGTACAATCCCAGACATTTTCATTAAACAGACCAGAAGAAGAAAATTAACTATCCTATTGACTGGACCTTTTACCTTGAAAGAAGAGGGTCAGCTTCAGTCATTTTTTTTTTTTCCGACAAAACAGCCTCTTCACTTCTATGACCTTATCATGCCTTAAAATATTCTGTGTGGAGTTGTTTTTCTCCAGTTTTATGACTGATAACCGGATGACTGGCTGCAGCTAAGATTCCTGGAGTGGCAGGAACATAAATTTAACAAGTGAAAATAATCATGATTCTGCTATCTAGTAGCTCCATCAGCTAAGAGAAGACAGACTCAGACTCTTTTCTCTGGCTTGTCCCAGTTTTGGTTTTGTTTTTAAAGTAACATACATAAACACAGCTATGAGCAGGATTCTTTTTTTGAACAAATGAACTCTTTTGCAAACCTCTGTGAGATTTCTTATTAATAAGTATATTATTACTAAACATCAGATTATTTATTATTAACTATATTTATTAGAACATTTTTAATAACTGGAATAAGAATTGTTATTCTGGTTATTATTATTGCTCAAATTTCCTCCACATCTGTTCTCCTATATAATTCGATCTCACCTCGCTATCTACTAAATCTGTTTAATTGCCACCATCATGAAAAAGGGTAACAGAAGGGGGAAAGTTCACTGCTATAATGACCATTTTAGGAGGGCCTCTGAAATGAAAAATAAGTGAGCTCAGGCAAATGGCATAATCTTTATGTCAATGAC
This sequence comes from Formicarius rufipectus, assembly GCA_013399695.1. Classification (NCBI taxonomy): domain Eukaryota; kingdom Metazoa; phylum Chordata; class Aves; order Passeriformes; family Formicariidae; genus Formicarius; species Formicarius rufipectus. The sequence continues at coordinate 267,352 of VXAU01004446.1, forward strand.
TCATATGCATTGTTTGTAGAAGTCGGAAAAATACATAAGTTTTTGGAGACTCTTCTACTGAAAACCTTTGGAATTCTAAAGTCTAATTCTTTACTGCAGATGGGGGACACAAAATACGGCACATTCCCATTCAGGCAGGTGTGTCGACTAGAATTTTGTACAAACAGATCTACTTATGAACCCTAATGAAATTATAACAAAACAAGATTGAAGTCTCACAGAATGGAAAATATAGACTCATCAATACACATAAATTAAAAATGAAGTGAAACTCTTTCTCAGGAAAGTATAGATATGGTGATTTTCATGATATTTCAAACTGATTGCATAAATTAGCAAAGTTAATTTAAAATAGCAATTAAATTTTTCATAAAGTGAACCTACATCTTCTTCCTTCTGTTGAGATTTCTTTTTGCCTGTAAAATCTAGAGGGCTAGGGAGAGGACAACTGGTAAGATCATGGACTGAAATAAGAACAATCTACTGGAAAGATCAATGAGATAAGAAAAAAAAATCCAACTAACCAACGAAAAAAAACCCCAAACAACCCAAACTCAGAAATAGCAACAATTCTAATGACAAAAGGTACAAGAAAGAGGTGAAGGATTCACACAGAAACAACAATACCTGACCTCTTCCTCTGCCATGCTACACCACAAGAAGGCATCTCTTGTCTCTGGAAGAGACTCCCTTTCCCTACCCCTGGCAATGATGTGAGGTAGTATGGAATAACCTCAGGGTTCCAGTCATGCTCCTTCTGACTACTGCAAAGATTGACCCTGTCCTAGCTGGAACCAGAACAAGTTCTTTCTGCATTTGATCATTCTATTATTGTCGTTGCTGTTATTATCATTAAGCATATAATAATTCTCACTACTAATTATTTAAAATCTGTTGTTAGCTTACATATCAGTCATTTTCAGTGCAATTAATTAAATTAGAAGGGGCTAAATCCTTCAATATGTCCTACTAAAATATTACAATGAGTCAGATATTTTTTAGTTGGCACTGTCATTTTGGAGGTTTGGTTTGTTCTCTTGTTTGGGGTTATTTTTTCAGTTCTGTAAGATATATTATTTCTTAAAACAACAGTTGATAAAATTAAAGAAATAACACTAAAATATCAGCCAGATCCTGAACCAGACATACCACAGGTTCTGCATGGTTTCTACACAGGTAAATAAGCAATCCATTCTCTCCAGAGCATAAACAATATTAGGTAGCATTTATTGCAAGAAAGTGCACAGTTCAAATTCCACAGACCTACTTTAAAAGATGAAGTTTTAGGTATTCTGTATTAACTTAAAGCAGACAGGTTGGCAGAATGTCTTAAAAGATGAAATGGTCTTGGTAAACTAGGACTGCAAACCACTTCCATATTCATCTTTTATAACAATAGATGGGTATTCTTTTTTTCTGAAACACCAAACTGAATAAGAATTATTTCATATCACTAAAACAGAGTTAAAAATAGCTCTGTTTATTTTTTAATGGTCTGATTGCACTACTCATTACCTGATGTTCATTTTTCTGGAAATTGTAGATAATGATGGAAACTCAACTAGCTCAGACTAGAGTCTGAATCTACTTTGAGAAGTTTAGTTATTAAAATATAAGAAGTATAACAATGCTCAGTGAAAGAGTGAGAGAAAGGCAATTAAACCAATTGCGATGCCTACCTTTTTTGACTGGCACAGAGGGATAAAGACATTCCAAATTCATTGTATTTTATAGCATTTTTTTGTGCTAGAAGTGATCCAAGCTCTTTAATTTCAGAATAAAAACAATATTTACTGTCTACAATCATCCTGGCTTTAGGTTTTAGTGTGGTTGTTTCATTTTTGGAGATCTGTGTGTGTGAGTTCTTGTCTATGTGGGGGTTTTGTCCTATTTTACCTATAGTTCTATTTTTTTTTTTTTTCCTTTTCTTAAATGTACATATTTGGCTATAGCTGAGCTGTAATCAATCACTGATGTGACAGACTGATGTAAATATTAGTTGACTTCAGAACTACTGTGGACTTAATAAATTATATTTGTTGTAATATGAGCCATCTGCTTTGCATATTTTATTGTTGGCAGTCTTCTGGCCATCACTCTTTGTAAGCAGAGTTACATTTCACTAAGAGGTAAAAGGGGTGTGTGCGGTTATTTATTTGTTTGTTGTGCTTTTTTTCTTTTAAATTATTTAAAGAAAACATTAATATTTATTGAAGACAGAAAAGCAAAAAAAAGAGCATCTACTTGGTTGAGGTGCTATTGAAATGGGAAACTCTACAAGAAATTTAATTCAAAGTCCTCTAGCATTCATGCAAAAGAAGTTGATAGAGCCACTCGCACCAAAAACATCAAAATGTCCAAGAGAAAGTTAAGTACTTCTTTATTTAGTCAGTTAGTGAGCTTCTAAACTTTAAGAAAGTCCAGGCAAGTGAAAGCCAGTTTTTCATTGTGAGTAGGGAAAAAAACAAACAAACAAACAAACAAACAAAACAAACAAACAAAAAACCAAAAACAAAC
>VXAU01004446.1:269989-294905 GCA_013399695.1 Formicarius rufipectus
AACAAAAAACCCCACAACCAAAAAATTCTACTTCATTCCAAACTAACATCAAAATGTTTTGACCTTGGCTTTTTGCTTCTTTGTTGTTTTTTTTCCCCCTATCATACTGATTCTATTGCTTGAGAAGAAACTAAACCTTGGTTGAACGAACCAACATGTCTGAGTCCTGGATATGCATCAGTGCACAACGGTATCAAGATGTGATAAACTTTGGCTATTTTTATTCAATACCTCAATCCAAATAGACTGATGTCAGCAACAACCAGTAGAGTTAATGGGATTTGCCAGTCTGACTGTGAAAAGAGGCAGATGCTGATAACTCTTATGAATTTCTTTTAATCACAGCACTGAAGAAAAGGAGATTGAAAGCTAGTTTACAGCTTTTACTTTCAATCAGATCAATGTAAAGGAGGGATCACATGAAGGACCCATTTAGCCTGGAAAGGTAATATCAGAGGCAAGGGGAAAACTGACGCAAGAGTTATTATGCTTAGCAATTACCCAAGAATTCAGATTGATCATGTGGCACATGAAGGTAGGTAGAACTACACCTTTTTGTCACCTAAAGCCAGACATGGAGTCATGATAATGTGAAACTCTTATTAAAGTGCATACTCAAGAGCAAGAATAGGATTTTTCTGAGATTGCCCTATTTGACAATAATGAAGTTATTTGCTATAAAAATTAATTATTCTACATAGATACTTGCTGATGTACACACCTCCCAATTCTCTGTCTGAAAAAATTCTTCATGTCTTTAGTATTTTTCAGTTCCAAAAGAAAATACCCTGCAACTCTTCAGTAACTTTAGTTATAGTTTTCTTGCAATCAGCCTTTCATTTTAACCTTTCACAGTCTAGAATAAGAAAATTGTAATAAGAATTTTGAAATATTTAATACTAAATTACAGTACACTCATCAGGCTTACAGAGGAGGAGAAGAATTAATTCAATTATTAACATACAGATATTGGAAATTTCATCAATTATGTGGATGTTATGGATAGTCTGGATGATGGCACTGAAAACACCTCTTAGTTTTCTGACAGAATTGAAGTGGGTGATATGGTGGACATGCCAGAAGGGAGAGTCATCTTAGAGAGAGACCTGGATAGGCTGGAATACTGGGCAAGCAAAAACAGTGTGAGGTTTAACAAAGACAAAGACAAGTGCAAGATTTGACCCCTGGGATAAAATAACCAAAGACCACAGTACAGACTAGGATGAAGGGTGAAGGGACCTCAGGGTCCTGGTGGACAACAAGTTGTGCATAAGCAAGCAGTGAGCTGCTGCAACAATGGAACTAAATTAAATCCGTGGCTTCATTCACAGGGCCATTACTACTAGAGACAGGGATGTGATCATCCCAGTCTAACCAGCACTGGTCAGATCACACCTGAGGTAGTGTCCATGTCTGGTCCCCACAATCCAACCAAGAACCAGACTGACTGGAGAGGGTTTAAAGGAATGCCAGGATGATCAAAGGTCTGGATAACCTGCCCTCTCAGGAGCTAGATCTTTTGACCCTATAAAAGAGAAGGCCTCATCACAGTTTCCAAGTACTTAAAGGGTGGCTATGGAGATGGCAGAAGTTCTCTGTTTCCAAGAAGCAAGACAACAAGGATAAGAGGCAATGGGTGCACATTGCATAAGCAGAGGTTTCATCCTGACATATGAAGGTAATTTTCTTCAATAAAAGCAGCTACTCTAACAACCTTCCCAAGAACATGGTAGAGGTTTTAAAGAAGAAACTGGACATGCCTAAATAATCTCATTGAGGTACCCTTTCCTGCAAAAGGTAGGACTAAGTGATTCTTCAAGGTTCCTTCTAGCCTGGACTGTTCTGTGATTCTATTTTGTTTATATTACCACTTTGGAGGAACTTATCGAAAGTGTATGAAATATCCTGTCATGTCTTCCTAAAGTAAAAGTCAGAATAACAATGTTTGGAAAACTTATTCTTCATTTTCATTTTTCAAACACTTCTTGGAACTATTCTACTGAGAAAATTTTCATATGATTTAACTTATACTAATCCTTCCAAAGCTGAAAAGAAACATAGGACTGAGTGACTGGTGAAGGTTAACTTTTGGAAGCCCCCTTTCTACTGCTTTTAAATGAAAAAAAATCATATAAGACTACTTTACCTGTACTTGGATTTGTAATATCTCTACATGATAAGTAGTAATAAAGTCTTTCCAATTTGTTGTTGTTGTTCACTTTATTTCAATATTGTTATAATCTCTAAGTTTAAAAAGAGGAAGTTGTGGATGTATTTGGATATAAAACTTTTAATGAGAACTCTTTTCATCAATTAAGAGAAAAGAATGTGTCTAAAAATACTCATCAGGAGGCAGATTTATAAAAGGCACAAGGAAGGACAGGACTTTTCAAGGGTAGAGCAACTGTGAGGGCTAGTAGGAAGCAACTATTGAGGTAGAAAAAGGTGAGGAAAGCAGAAAAAAATTATAAATCAATGTGTATTGATTTATGTCAGACCAAATTCCCAAAAGGAGTTCTCCTGATTACTTTGACTTCACATGAATTCCTAGGGAGATGAATTATGAAAACGGAGAAGCTGAAACTCCTTACAGTTGCTTTGTGGAGTGCAGGTTATATGATGGACAGTAACTTGGAATCACAGATATCCTGTGAAATTCCACATGACTTCAACTTGTAATACTTTTCATTTACATTTTCAGTTCTGAATTTTGTTGGTAAAATATTCTCCACTTTTTGAGATATCTTTTGGCTTAACAGTTAAAACTGGTAAATAAGGTATGCAAAAACTAGGCTGTAAGTTAAAGGAATATGTTAAAAATAAATCCTCGTGATCTATACTTTGATATCAATGACAAGTGCAGGTATTCAGAATCTTTAAAATTCATCCCTGAGGTCTGGTTGTCAGTGAAAGATGAGAGAAAGAAAAAAAAATAGAAAAAACCCTGTGTTAATAAATGTTTCAAAGCAGGTCAGGATGATCTATGCATTTTTAACAGATGTTTGAAAATATGGAAGGTTGATACATTTTCAGGTAACCTGATCTTTCTACAATATTGACAGACCATAGCAGAGGATGGTGTTTTCTTACAATACAATTGTCTGTGTTTGTATTCCCTAAGTGTTTGATAGAGAAAATAATGACAATGTCTTCCAGGCTCTATGCCTAGACTTCAAAAAAAGAAGAAAATGGGAAAGAAATAATAAAAGTGTAGTGAGTTTCTCTATTGATGTATTTTGTTGACATCTGAAGGCAAATCATGTTTGTAACTTTCTGAACACAAGTAGTCTATGATTTGTAAAACAGAAAAATAAGGTGAGGTACATGAAGCCATTTCAGAAGTGATTGCAAATGTCAGGTAACAGAATATAGGAATGTAAAACAATGGCAGGACATATATTTGTACTGTATAAGCGGATTTTTTTTCAGGTAAAATTCACAAGTGAAAAATATTTTATTTGTTTTATCTCTAAGTGCAGTTACCTCTTGAAAACAAAACGTATTAACCAAACATGGCCTGCAACATGCAAAGTCACTACAGTACTTTTCAGTAGTCAAATTTCAGCAGTTCTAACAATTTTAACAAAATGAAGGAAGAGTAAATTGGATATTTTGGGGCACAATTTGAAAAAAAATTATTTGCAACCAAGTGAAATAATATTTCAGGTATGGTTTTAGTATAGAGCCTGTACTGAAAAAAAGGTATACTTTTGGATACAAAGTAAAGATAATAATTTTTTTTCTGTTAGAATGATTTACTAATGTACAACTGTTTTTCCACTTTTTATAAAAGCAAGAAACAAATAAACCTTTCTTTTCTGTGGGAGAAATTAAAGACTTTTTTGAAATATTCTGCATATCAGAAATCTTAGTTTTTTTCTGATTTGTCTGGATTGAACATGATTAAAAGTTATTTACTATAAAAAATTGAAAACAAGCATATTAATTTAAGCAATATGGTTGGAAGATGCAGAAATTTTAAGTTAAAACTAAGACTATTTTTGAAGCACATACAAATTATATATAAAATATAGAACAATGTGAAATTGGTACTGCATATTGAAGTGCATTAGAAGTCTATTGTCTAATGACAGACACAATTTTTTGCTTTGCCTATTTTGTTCCTAACAAGCAGCTGAATACTGTATTTGTGAAGAGGAAACAAAGAATAAAGTACTTACCATTAAATATTTTTCAATCTACATGGAAATATCTAACCAAATAAAACTCACTTGGGTGCTGGAACATGTTTGACAAATCAAGAAACCAGGAGGAAGAAAGCATGCAAATTTGAATCTAGAGTAATAAACTACACTTGAGCTAAAAACCCATAGAGTGAACATGGAATGTAGAAACTAGAATGAAAAATACTACCAAACAAAATCTGAGCTTATACCCAGTGTCACTGGATATTATAAACTAAAGGTATTAGAAATGTTATAGAAATTAACAAAGGAACAATTTATTTAATATTGTCTCCATAGTTTCTTGTTGACATTTTTCTGTCTACAAAGCCTACTAAAATGCATTTCAGGTACCACACACTTGCTCACTCTTCACCCTGTTCCCTTCCCCCTCCCTCTGTGGTGGCATAGGGAAAAGAATCAGAAAAAAGGCAAATGGGTTGAAGTAAGAATAGTTTAATAATTGACATATAGCAAAATATAATAATTCTTATTAAATAATCATCTTCTTTATCATCATCAAGAGAAACAAATAAAGAGGAAAATAACCAGGTAATATTCAATACAATTGTTCAACACTCACTGACCAATAACCAGCCTGACCCCAAGCAATGATCAGTGCCATCCGGCAAACTGCATGTCCTGTGGCATAGAACAGGCTTTTGGCCAGTTCTGGTCAGCTAGCTTGGATATGCTACCTCCTGGCTTCTGTGCACCTGCTCACTGGTAGAGCATGCAGCACTGAAAATCTCTTGTCTTTTAGATTTAGAATGAGACTGATGTTGAAAGCATGCTGATGTTTTAATTATTTCCAAATAGTACTTACTCTAAGATAAGAACTTTTCAGTGTTATGTTAGTAACAAATCTAAATCCAAAACACAGCACAATACCAATCTCTAAGAAAAAACTAATACTATCACAGCCAAGACCTGGGCAGAATAAGTTGTAAAACACCATGTTCCATCTTGGCACATGTAAACCTTGCATGAAGCAGCATACATGTCATACTTATGAGAAGTCACCAAATAATGAAAGCCTATTAGGAAAAAAATATATTTTCTAATTTGAATGGAAGTATTTATTAAAAAAAAAAAAAGATAGTATAGATTCTTGTAGCAAATAAGCTAAAAGTTATTACTTGTTTCATGGTATAAAATACTGTTTGAATATTACACCTAATCTGGCATACTATTTTCTATGTGCAGTACATAATAGCTTTGTCAAAAAGTGGTGTAAATTCGAATTTCTTGAACCACCACAGAACTTTATGTATGTAAGTTCTAGCATGCTATTTTCCTAGAAACAAGTATCAATTGAGCTCAGCTATATTTTCATCATTTTAGTAACTGGAGTGTTACTATACACTTGGATGTGTAGAATGAGCTTTGCAAAGCTTCCACAGAAGGAAGACATGCTTATACATGGATATATCAAGCTTACTATGGGGTAAAATGTTCTGTAAAATTTCTGATTGAAGTTAGATGTTCAGTTTCATCTCCTGATTGCATCATGTGAACTTCTTGTCTTAGTAGCAGGGTGAAACTGATATTAAGCTAAAAACTGACAGATTAAGAAATTATGACAATTTAAAAAATATTTAGTAAAAATTTAATGATTTGTTTATTACAAGTAGTTGTGATAAATTTTAAAAGTTATGGCAAAAACTGAATGAATAGCTATCAAGGCACAAAGCTGTTGTTGTAGATCAAATTGGAAGTCACCGTCCCTGGAGGTTTTAAAGATGAGACTGAATGTGGCACTTAGTGCCATGGTCTAGTAATCACAATGGTGTTGGATCAAGGGTTGGACTTGATGATCTCAGAGGTCACTTCCAACCCAGTTGATTCTATGATTATATGATCAAGAGGTGTATGTAGTATTCCTGATTATGTCTCTTATTCCCAAGAAACTTGACATGCCTATACCTCATTTTCTGTGAAGTGGGGATAATGGTATTGCAGTGTTTCTATAAATTGCTGTGTGGTCTGCTCTGCACATGAAAAATGTTATGTGAGCAGTGTTATTCTAACTTCTACTATTAATGTTACCTACCCTGCAGCTGTTATGATATTTATGTGTTTTTTGACTAAATAAGGTGCTTTTCAGTTACATTTTAAAAAGACAACTTTAATGATACTTTTGTCATTACCATAATTGTTTATACCATGCAGATAAACCTATTTCATCCTTGTCTTGTAGTGTATATATATATACACATATATACATATGCACATATATATATATGCACAAATAGATTATGAATACTTGCCTGAAAGTCACATACACTCTTTTGAGGATATTACGTAGGAGTACTACTTTCTCTGCACTTATTTTCTATTATAATGCCTTATTACTATAGTCTTACTCATTTATTACTACTTCACCATTAGTCTTATCAGACACCCACCCACATAACATTTTGAAAATGTTCTGCATTCTTACCAAGGGTAAAGCCATCTAAGTGACACTTTCAGCTATTAGTAAAATGCTGCATTAACACATTATTTCCACTGTTTTCTGGAAATGCAGCACAAGAAAAAGCAAATGGGATCATCACTTCAAAATAGTTGAGAAATCTTGTGGGTTTTTTTGTTTGTTTGTTTGGGTTTTTTTTCTCCTAAATTGCTATGAGTCTTTGATTCAACTAAAATTAACCAAAGTGGTAAGAAAGAATTTGTTGGTTTCTTGATGTGCCCCTAGAGTTTTCTTCAAAGAAGGAACAAAGTGCTTCATTGTTTTTTACTGAACTGCATATATAATTAGAAACAAACTTATAATTGTTCATTTCATTTCACTTCTGAAAAATGTCAGATCAAAAGTGAATCTTGAGTTAGCTCCATTTCAGTGTGTTTGGGCAGACAGAGAACACCAGAGCTGTTTTGTTGTGCTGTGGCTTTTTTTTTTGTTTGGTTTTTTTTGTTATTTTTGTCACTTTTTCATCTCTAAATTGTTTTACCTAGTAAGAAGTGACATATATTGTGAGTAACCAGTTGACTTGGACAAATGATTGTGGTGAATTTTACTTTTTTCACCGTAATTTTAACAAATGGTTGAGTGAGTGAAGCAATCAGGTTTTTCTCTTAAATGGTGAAATACAGCTAGAGTTTCTGTTGAAGATAGGAGATCTAAGGTCACAGTGCCTCCAATGTTCCAGTGACCTCCTATTGCAAAATTGATTTTGTTGTTAAGTCTTCAACAACTATTCATTCTCACATTTGCACACAGATGTTTCAGAAGCCACATGATCATCTGTTTACTTGCTGGGAAATTGATGTAGTACTAATAAAATTCCTATTGATTTCAGGCAGAAATGCTCACCAATTAATTTTTCCCTCTATATCCAGCCTAGACTTTATGGGCTTTGAAGAGATGCAGATTATTCTACTTTATAATTTCACACCACCAGTATTTAAAAGAGTATCATAATACTATCAAGATTCACAACTTCAAAAATATATTGCCTTTATTTTATTTTTCATCTACTCAATTATTAAACTTTCCACTTTGTAATTTCTCAAAGGATTAATACCTTTGTCTCATCAGCAAACAGCTGTTTCCCACAGAGGCATAGAGGGCCCACCACTACAAAGTTCCTTTTTGAGACTCAAACTCCCGTTACAACTCCCCACATAGGAACACTCCATTTTTACAATACTTTTCAAAGATTCTTATCCCTGAATGGAAGAGATAAGAGACTGATGGATGGACTATTAGGTGGATAAGAAAGTGGGCTGAAAGGCTGTATCTAAAGAGCTGTTACAATCAATGTCTCTATGTCCAAAGGAAGATCAATATTGAGTGATGTTCCTCAAGTGTCTGCACTGGGAATGATAAAGGTAATACAGGTGCTGCACCTGGGTCAGGGCAATCACCAATATCTATATATATACATTGAGAGAGAGAGAGAGAGCAGTCCTGTAGAGAGGGATTAAGGGATGTTGGTGAATAAAAATTGAACATGAGTTGGCCGTGTATGCTTGCAACCTAGAAAGCCAAGCATATGCTGAAATGCATAAAAAGCAGCATAGCAGAAAGTTGAATGAGATGATTCTCCCCTCCTCCACTTTGCTCTCACGAGACCTCATCTGTATCATCCAATTTTGGGGCCCCCTGTACAAGAAAGACATGGACCTGTAAAAACAAGTCCAGAGGAGACTTCCAATCTGGAACATCTCTCCTATAAAGAAAGATTGAGAGACCTGGAGGTGTGAAACCTGGAGAAGAGAAGGCACTGGAGACATCTTAAAGCAGCCTTTCCTTAAAAGAGCTTTTAAGAAAGACGGTAGAAAGACTTTTTCACCTGGGCCTGTAGTGCCAGAGCAAGGCATAATGGTTTTAAACTGAAAGAGTTTTAAACTGGAATTTTTTATGACAAGGGAGGTGAGACACTGTAACAGGTTGCCCACAGAAGTTGTGAATGTCCCATCATTATAATTTTTCACATTCAGTTTGAATGGGCTTTGAGCAAACTGACCTAGTACAGGATGTCCCTGCCCATGGCTGGTGATTTGGACTAGATGATCTTTAAAGGTCTCTTCCAACTCAAATCACTGTACGATTCACCCTAAGATGAAAAATTGTCTACCCATTGGAACTCTTGTCTTCAGACTGTCTTCACCATCAGATTGTTTGAATTTTTTGGTTTCCCAACAGGATAGAGTCAGCTACAGAGTGATGAGGCAAACTGAATCAGAATTTCAACAAACTAAATGAAACAGTAGTGTGCCAGGCCAAAACATTTATAACAGGACAAAAAGTATCAAAATTTTGCATTGTTTTCTATGTGTGTATATGTAAATATCTAGTTTGTACATATAGTATATAAGGTATGTGTAGTTATATACTATATACACAGAGACCATAGTCTATAACATGTATATTATGAATATATAGTTAGCATATGTCATAATATAGTACTGAATAATGTTGATTTTGTGTATGTATAGTACTGAGTGCTACAGTAGTAGCCTCAAAAACTGAGCAATTTGATAAAATCTCTCTGGACCATTATACCTCTTTATAAATATCTTTGATCTCTTTATTATTAATCTGATTATCGTTCTTAGGTTTGTGATACTTAGATCTGAAGTACCCACCTTTTAAATTATTGACTTCATGGTGAAATTTCTGATCTAAATTAATACAGACAGTTTTAAAAATAATACAACCACACAGTTGTAAGTTTTCCATGTATAACTTCAAAGGCACTGGTGGGTTGATAGGAAAAATCTTGCATTTGTCTGTGCCTGAGTGTGTGATGAAAATTTATCATCTCAAAATGTGAGGCATGTCATTGTGACTATAATTAAAATTAATATTCGTATGTAGAGTTACCAGGCATTGCTTATGAAATGAAACAAAATGGAGACAATTAAATGAGTTGAGTTGCAGTTTTAGAGGCCAAGACCAAACTCAGTTGTGGTGGTTTGACTTTAGGCCTTCCTGCGAGACAGATCACATGGTTTACTGTATCCAAGTGAAGTATTTCACCTTATTTTATGTCAGCTTAGATATAAGAGGCGATAGACGGAAGTTTTGAATCAGTCCTTTTCCAGCAGTGAAGGGCATTGGTCGTGGACCTTGCTATTTCTCCAGGGAAAGTTGCATGTCTCTTTCTGGGAAGTAGACCTTGTTTATTTGCTCTTTATTGTTTGTGTGTGCATATAATAAAATTAAGGTCCTTTTTCTTCTCTCTCTCTCTCTATATATATATATTTGTATAAATTCATGCTGCTTCAGTAGTATTAGAATCCATTTTTCATCTAGTGTGTTTTCCCCTTCCCCCTTTTTCTCCCTGCAGTTGGGAGGGATGGGGAAGCTGCTGTTTTGGGGCCTCTGGATATTTGTCTTGGGCCAGGGATAAGCGACCACATCAGTCTACTTAATATTAGGCACTTAAATTTTAGTTGCCCAAATATATGTCAGAGTCATGTGAGATAATTTAGTATCTAAGACCACCTTGATGTTAAATTGTGATTTTTGTTCTTCCACATGTTGTTTCCATTAATAACAGGAAAGAGAATTTCTCACTTCAGATATTGGAATAAATCTAAGAAACCATATAATTTTTCTCATCAAATGTGATTAAAGGACAAAGTCAGGAACAAGACAGGAAAGAACATTTTTTTTCAGTGCAGGTCAACCTTAAACATGAACTTCAACAGTATTTAAAATTGCCAAAAATGTTAATGTATAGGAAAGGCTAATAATAAATCCAAACTGGATTATATTACCAACTGTAGATTGCAGTATATCATGATTGAATTGATTAAAAATATGAAGTCACCTATTTAATGAACTTTAACAACCAACAATCACCTTTTATATTCCAGGCTAATTGAAACCAGATATATTTATGGTGCTGTGTTGTAAGATGTTAATTCAAAAATCTAAAGCAGAGTTGTAAATATCTTATTTTAACACTGTAGTGCCACCAGTATAGTCAGCAATAATTGCTTGTGGGAATTTGTTATGTCTACTAGGTCTTATACTGCCTGGAAAAAATTTAATCTACATATATTTTATGTATATATACAGGTTAATCTATAGAGTCTTACATGCTAAGGAATTTAAATTGAGGACATTTTTCATTTAGAAATCAGATTGGACATTACCCAGGAACAAAAAATGTCTACATGATGAATAATGAGGAAGTTATGCCTACATTAATCTGATCCTTTCTATCCTTGCATACATTATAGAATAGCACTGTGTAAGAAAACATGGAAATAAACCTAGTGCACAACATGATTCTTGGAAAGGTCAGTGATGTTTAAAAACGGATCAGCACTTTCTTAATAGCTTTGTCCTCATTCTACCTAAAGGCAAAACTAAGTTTAATATTGTGCTAATTATGGTATTTCCTGATGTTAATTCATACAAACTCTCTATAGCAAGCTCTGTTCCACAATTTTTATTACACGTTCCTCTTAATTACCTTTCTAATACATATATTTTTCTCATTATTTTCCGAAGTCTTGGGGAGGGAGGGGGTGGGAAGATATCAATAATCTCATAGAAGAAGTGCAATTTATTTACACTTCTTCACAATCATCTCACCTTAAACAGATAAGGTATGTTAAATCATAGTTCTGGTGACAGAGTGAATAAAACTGTACAGCAGACCAAAATCAGTGGACTGAAATTAATAGACGCAGTAGTGTTTCAGAAGATACCTAGAGGACTTAACAGAGCAAAAATAAGGCTTATAATATCCAGAACATTCAAAATGCTAGCCCCTGAAACCAAAATATTACTGGAAATGAGCATGAGTATCTAGAATATCTGGGTGTTAAAGCACTGATAATTTTAGAAGCTCAGAGTTAGAAGATAGACGTTGTTCGAAACTGTGGAAACTGAAGCAGACAGAGCTGCGGAGAGAAGATTGAACAGGGTTGCTGAAAGATGATCAAAGTTTCCTGCACTACTGCAAATGCACTGGAAGATGATTATGCTGGGGAGAATTGTCATGGATATATATTCCTAGAATCCATAATGATCTCAATTTCCATGTTTTATGCACCATCCTGAGAGGATGTCTCAGATAGACAAGCATTTCCCATGACATAATATCAAGCTGTAGTCAGGAAAGAAGGTTTTATTGGTTAAAGCACTTTAGAAATCAAGTTATATTAGAGAATAATGGAAACAGAACTGAAGGACTCTTTTTGGAAGACAATGTAATAATGCATTCCATGCCTGCAAATTGAAATCAAAGTTAAAGTTATTCACCCATTTTCAGGCATGGTAATCATAAGCAACGTTGGAATATTACGCTAATAAATAATCTTGAATCACTACTGCTAGACCAAGTTTCTTAGAAATTAGTTTAATTTTGATTTGTATTAAAGTATGCTCTAATTCAAGTCCAGACAATGGCTTTCATGAACAAATTCATTCATTAGATTTCATTAGATAAAGAAATTATTATACCAATAATCAGAGTAGGTCATAGAACACCTATATAAATTGTTAACCTGGGGTCTTTAGTGTTTTTCAGAGTTCAAAGCCTTTCAGAAGGGTGTTAAAAGACCTTGAGGGTGTCTGAAAGCAAAGACACATCAGGGAATATAGTGTCAGTTTTGAAGTGAGACCAAGAATTAAAGGTTTACAAAGCATAAAACAGCACTTCTTGATGGATTAACAACTTAAAGAGGGAAATTCATGTGTATTCACTTTAATTGATATCTAATTGGAAGATGCTGCCACTTTCATGCCTATTTTTACTAGGAATATCCCTAGAGTAACAGTGACATTCAGCAATAATTTCTTTCTCAAAATATAAAGGGAGACATCTTCAAGAGTGCTGTCAACAGCCTGCATGAAATATATGAACTATTCACTAAAGTCATTTGTCACTTCAGAAAAAGGCATCTTCCCTTTTATGGAAGGTGCCACTGACAGGAAAAAAATAAAAAATTATGCAACTTTGAAAACTCTTTCTGTCCATTGGATGTGTGGAAACAACAATATAGATGGCCATACTCACCAGTTTTTTCTGTCCCCAGTGTTTATTATTTCTGATAAAGAAATTTGATATATGATTTATAGGATAGGTTTTGTAAATGTCATCTTCTGTTTACTCTTTGCCAAGCCTTGATTTCCTACACACACAATAGAAATATAGAAGGAAAGTTAGCTATTACTCACAATCTGCTGTCAGTTTAAGCGTTCACAACCCGTGACATCTTGTGAGAACTGAAGATGCAAATCAGTTTGTCTTTGCAGTGGCTCAAAGAAATGTGACAGGTGGAATGCATTTCTTTATAAGCTTGAATTGCTTGAAAAGCAACATAAATCTATTAATAAGTGTGCATTACTGATGTTAACGAGTTCCTCTGTACTATTGCAAAAATATAGAATAAATAATGTTTAGAAATATGCATTCACCTTAATGAGACCTTTAAAACTGCTGAACTTGTCAACAAAGCCTAATTAAATCACAGGACATTCATATAAATTTACATTTTTCTATGTCAAAATTACATGGGATTTACCTTTTTCCTTTCATTTTCTCATCCTCTGATTTTGCTCATTTCTTTTTCAGCAGTGATACAAAGATTACTTCAGTAGTTTACATTTGGCTTTATTTATATTGCAATGACCTTTCCAAGTCATACTTTTCTGAATAAATTGTCATTAATAGGTGTAAAAAGATATCTGTATCTTTACTTATCTGTTGATCTATCCCCACTTATACATACAAATGTTCATGTTTATTTAGACCAGACATTTTTGATCTTTCATTTGTTTACAAAGCTCCTAACACAAAATGTTTATTAGCAAAATAAATAAAACTTCCAGTTTAAAGCATAAAAAAAATAGAACACATACAGTTTTATAATAATATATTTAACATAGAAGCCACTGAGTTTTGCATATTAAAGATTTATTATTATTTTGTAGTGTAGCTTTGTAAGATACTCTTTGATTTTATATGGTGTTAATCCACTAACAATGACCACAATCATGCCCCAAATTTAAGTATAAAAAATTTATTTTTTACTTTCTTTTTGCCATCTGATGTCTCTATGACCTTATGCATTCCATTTATTAATTATCAATGCTGCAGTGGTTTTAAAAGGTCTATGACAGAAGAGCTGCATTTTGTTTTCTCTGAGGATGCCTGCCATACTGCTTCTGCAAACCAGACTAAATACTTCTCTTTTTTTTGCTTTTTTTTTTTTTTTTTTTTTTTCTCCCTCCNAATATTTTAAAATTACATTTACAAAATAAACACTTCTGGTTTCGCACTCTATCTTCTGAATGCACCTTTTATAGCTTGAGTAGAGATGTTTTCATTTGATCCTCTGAACATCAGCCTTCCCCACTGTTCCTGTGATGGTTAACTCTGAACTTCATCTATGTTCTTACATTCCATAATGTCGGATTTGTACATTTTTGCAAACGGAGTTGTTACACATTCCTTTTCATGCAAAAGAGAATGATTTCGACTTTTTGATGGATAAGATTTAACATAAGCGCAACATAATGTTTCAGATCCATCTGTTTTGAAGAATTTAAAATTGTCATTTAAAAAAATGTGGCAATAGTTACGCTTCCCATGATGCTCTTGAAAAATATAGTGAACTGCATAAGTTATGGACAAGAAAACACTAAATGTGAGCAGAGCTACCTTTAAACTGAAGCAAAAATTACATGTAAATATGACAACTAAAACAAACTATGAAATTTTTACTAGTACTAATGGAAGTTCTTTTTTTTGAAACAAAAATTTAAATTTTAGATAAAAACTACTGAAATGAAAATATAAATTTTTGAATATAAAAAAGTGATCTGTCTTTCCATAAGCATCTTTAAAAATTCAATTCTTATCACACCAAGTGGAAGTGGAACTAAATTTAATGGCTTAGTTAAAATATTTTTAGTTAAATGATATCCAAATTATGTATTATTTTTACTATCTAATTTTATTTTATAATGTTGGAAACTTCCAGGTACTTTCTGAAAGCATTTTGCTGACATATGGTGCAGTATGCTTGTACCATTGAATGCCATCTGCTGTCTAGGCTTAAATGTACACTGATTTTACTTTTAATTCATAATGAGCATGGAAAATGAATGTGACCCATGTACTGTAATTTGGCTCAGTCATTGGCAGGTGCGCATTTAAGGCATAAAACATATTTGTAATTATAAAATGGTTATTTACTAGTTCCCAGGTGGGTAAGAAGCCATTAGTAACAAATAATTGCATGCAAGCCCTTTCTGCTCCCAATCACTATTCTGGGACAAAAACTAGAAAGATGAAAGTATAAAGAATACCCTTATTAATAGCCATATATGAGTTATATAATTTGTATTGCCAAATTTAAATCTAAGAAAGACTTTAAATCATTTTTTTAACATGAAAATGCAGATCAGATTTTGGAACATATGGATGTCTGAGACAACAAAATGCCTGCACTTGCTCTAATTGATCATCCTTTACACTACAAGAAGACAAATTACCAAGAACAAGTCACGGTCTGAATGCTGATAACTTTGACACGCATTCAGAACAAAAAAATAAGCAACATTAATGATGTAGTAGATGCATCTATTGTGAATGATTGCTCAAAAAATTAACTTGGAATCACAATGTTGAATTGCATTCAGATGTATAGTCTTGTCTTCACTGAAGACAGGGACAGAACAAATCTTAAGAGGAGGAACTGAGAGAGCTGGGGTTTAGTCTGGAGAAAGGGAAGGCTCAAGGTAGATGTTATCACTCTGCAACTACATGAAAGGAGGTTGCGTCAATGTGAGTATACTTCTCCTCTTCCCGATAATATGTGACAGGAGAAGAAAAAACTGCTTGAAATTGCACCAGGGAAGGTTTAGGTTAGATATTAGAAAAAACTTCTTCACTGAAAGGGCTGTGAAGCATTGGAAGAGATTGCCCAGGGAAGTGGGGGGCCACCTTCCCTTGAGATATTTAAAAGACATGTAGATATGGCACTCTAGGGACATGATTTAGTGGTGGACTTGCAGGGTCAGGTTTACAGTTGGACTAATGGTCTTAGAGGTATTTTTTGGCTTAATTAATTCCATTTATAATAATAATAAAATAAAATCTCCTAAATTCAGTTGGACAAAATATCTTGTATTTAATAAGGAAGAAATACTGTTGTTCATGCAACTAATGGAACTGTGCATACAAGTTTTCTGTCCCCAATGTCTTGCCTGAACATTGCTTTTAGTCCTTTTTCCATTGAAAATTAGACTTAGTCATACTGTTTTCATTGTGTGTCTGGCTGACTTTGTGTTTTCTCCTAGCAATTTATTCAGTCATTAGTAGCTGTGAAATTTAACAGAAGGATACAACTTCTGATCCTGTTACTATACTGCTTTTGTTAGGAGAAAATCCTGTCTCTTGGAAATTATCCATTTTGGGGGAATTTCTAATTGTGGTTTCATGATTTGTTGTATACATCACTTGTGGCATCCTCTAGTGTCAGAAGCTTAGTAAGGAGAAGAGAGAAAAGAGTGGGCAGTGTACTAGCATCTTGATTCTTAACTGCTGATGACCAGCATTTCCTAACCTTTTCTTACACATGTTATCTCAAAGGTGCCACCAACACCACTGAAGGGCTTGATTTTGACCAGCAGATAATCCATCTTGGAGTCATCTGGAACCATCTCTTATGGACATGGGGAAAGCTTTAGGCATCTTCTCACAGAAGACACCCCTGCAGTCCAGCTGCTACCAAATCTTGCCATCTAAATCCAATATATATATATATTTACCCTATGTGCTGATGCACTGCAGATTCACAGATTTAGTCTAGGTGAGAGTGTTCTTATTCTTTGTCAGCTCTACAGAGCTGTGTTACTGACAGAAGGGCTGAATGTGTCCTGCAGTTGGAATAAAATGTTGATATTTCCATTATTAGACCCAAATTTCCATTTTCAGTGACAATAACTACATGAGGCATTTCATCATCAGCAGCGTATAGATCTCTTCTCTCCTCCAACTTTTTGCAATAAGTATATGTTATACTTCTCACATATGATTCACAGTGAATAGATCTCACATTTACAATAACTTAACGGGAGAAACTATAATCCATTTCTGACAGAACACAAGAACAACTATAAAAATAAAAAAAGACAGATTAAACTGAACCTCTGTATAAGCAGTGATACCATTCCTTAGATGCACACATGCCAGAGTTTCACCAGACATAGATATCTTTTATTTCAGTGTCCTGTGACAATAAAGCTGAGACCTAGAAGAATATATGAACTAGTCTTTTGGGACATTTATAGGTGAGGTTTTGCTTGTTTGGTTTTTCTCTTGTGACTGGAAAGTAGAAAAGATCTTGAACGAAAAAGAGGATGGCTGTATACATAGAATATTTTGACTGCTATATGAAAAAATTTGTTCAGGTGCCTTGGATGGGTGTGAGGCAAGCCATAAGAAGAGTGTCTGAGATCACTTGGTCTGTTCAGCTGGGAGGATATTGAAGGGAGGCCTCATTTTAGTCTACAACTTTTCTGATCTTTGCGGTGACCAGTGACAGGACCCAAGGGAATGGCCTGAAGTTGTATCAGGGAAGGTTTAGATTGGATATTAGAAAGAGATTCTTCACCAGAGGGTGGTAGGGTGCTGGAATAGGTTACCCAGGGTACTGGTCACAGCATCAAGCCTGACAGAGTTCAAGAAGTGTCTGGACAATATGCTTAGGGTCTTGTGACTCGTGGTCCTTCACAGGGCCAGGAGTTAGACTCAATGACCCTTGTGGGTCACTTCCAACTTGGCACATTCTGTGATTCTATGAGGTGTGGGGCTCCAGCTCAGGGATGCCTGAGTAAATCCATCAGCTAGTAAATCTGTTGCCTTGCTGACATCAAGTACAGTGTTGTTTTGGCCCCTTCTCAAAGTAAGTGATACCCTCAGAGCAAGGCAAGTTGGCAGAGATGTACAGTGCCCCCTTGCCAGCCAGTCAAGTTTGACAGGGAGACCCCAGGGAACTGTGCTGTGGTTGTTTCCAAAATGCAAACAGCAGCACTCCTTATTGTCCCTTGCTAGAAACCTGAGCTGTCAGGAAAAACATGTACCTTGTGCTGGGTTGTTGAGCCATCTGGGACCGTTCTGCTTCCGTGTCTGAGCCCCCTGTTCTGCAAAATACTGTGGTGAGCTGTCCTGGGCCATCCTGGGATGCTTTGGTCTCTGGTGGACAATGCAGGGATAAAAATCTGAATATACCAGTCTATATGTCTTCAATGAAGGACCTAGATGGTTTTGCCTTTTATAAAAAATATTTTTGTTTGTTGGGTTTGCTTATTTTCTCTGAATTATCTCAGATGAAATATGAGCTTTTTGAGAAGCGACAATATCTTAGTGTCTAAAGCTACAAAGAATCAATCCTTGATATGTCTTAAGGATTCAGACACCACCAGCCGGAGCTAGAATTGCAAACTGATATGAACAGAAAAGTGGGACTTTGTCTCTTTACATAGATAATGGCTCAAAGAGCTAACAATTTCTTCTTTCCAGCAAGTCTTTAGACCTTACTGGAGTGTCTTCTCAGCCTTACATGAACAGAGTTTCAAGAAGTGCAAAAGGAAAGCTGCAAATACTTCTTGTGCAAGCAGAGGCAGGTGCACATCTTCCTTACATGGCCATGTCTGTAGATCACAGAAACATTTCCTATACCTAATGCAGCACTCAGAGTTTCAAAAGATGAGCAGTAGAGTCTGCTATAACCAGGGCTCCTTGCTCTTATTGTCACGCTTAGGTTTTCTCCAGTTGTCCTCCAAGGGGAAAATCTGTTTCTGACTTTCTCCTTTCCTTGCCTGATGGGCCATCACTTCCCTCTTCATAATTTGTTTTTCTCTTTCTGTTTCTTTGTTTTTCCTTTTTCTGTAACGAGCATAGCAACTTTTTCATTCAACAGTATTGTTAGGGATGTAATGGCATGGTAATCTTTCTTAGTTAAAGCTAACTCATTTTGCCTTCTTTTCCTGAATGAGGTCTTCCAGTGTTAATGCCATATAAGGCAGTCTGCCATATTTCCTCGAGTGACTGAAGGCACCTACAATGTGCATGCAGAAGTCAGCAGGGGGACAAGTGCATACCTGGAACAGAAAGCAGCAGCTTTTCCAATTGCTACATTAGCTCTGAAAGGCAGCTGGATGACCTTGCTTGTCTCTGCAAGGAAGAAAAAAAGATTGAAAGTTGAAATGTGATGCACTTGATGCTGGGCTGCAGCAGCATCCCAGGGCAGAGTGGAGAGAATGGAAAGCCCAGAGCTGGGAACAGTGGTGCAGGCCTGGCCTCGCTAGCTCTGAACAGAGGGGTGGGTCACCTCCCTGCAGCTGCTGGCAAAGCTTTGTCTTATGCAGCCCAGGGTACCATTCACTATGGTTGTGACGAGGACACCTTGATAAGCTTCTCTTCAACTTGGTGTCCAACAGAAGCCTAGGACCATTTCTCCCATGTTGCTTTCCAGCACCTTTGACAAGCTGCTTTAGGTTACAAATATGTGTGGATGTGTCCTGGGATTCTTCATGCCTGTACCGTTGCCATCCACAGTTGGTCCCACGCTCTTTCTGTAGGCCTCCAGTGCCACACCTGGGAGGGTGAGAAAGGCATAGTTCCTCAAGCCAAAGAAATGGTCCTTAGGGAAAGAATTGTCTCTTGTTATGGGACAGAGAAAAAGTAGATGCACCCTGGTGACAGAGGTTCCACAGAACTCCATCTTTGTCTTTTACTTCACATGCAACATCCCTGGCACTCCGGCTCATGTGGAGGCAACAAGTTATTTTTCCCAAGCTGAGTCTGTTTTCCTCATGAAGATAAAACTGGTAAGTGTTCTCCCTGTCCTTACCTCCAAGTAACAAGACTTTTATCATATTTTCTCCCCATATCTTGATGAAATAGAAGAGTGATAGAGTAGCTTGCTAGGCACCTAGCCACTAACCAAGGTCAACCCACTAAAATAGAAATAGTAAAGTGAAACAGGTGATATTGTGGCTGAGATATTCATATTGTCCAAAATAGGGAAGTGATTTCTTTGAACAGGCTCTTGTCTGGTCCTGTAGACTGTATCCTTATCACAGACCAGATGACATTGAATGTACTTTATTTTACATAGCTTTATTTAAAAGCAGTATTGTTTACTCACTCCTGAAACATTCTGCGGCATAACTAAATTAAGATATGTAGGTAAATCCACAAGACTTAAAAAGTATATTTCTGAGTTAATTTAAAGCAACTGGACAGATTCTTCCAACAGTTTATTTCTCAGTTTTTCTATCATTAATGTGAATGCATGTGTAGATTCCTGGGGTAATAAGCAATTGAGGGCACCACTGACAAACTGATCACTGATTCCCATCTGTTTATAGGTAAATTGGATGAAATGAACCTCCAACTAGGCTCAATGACTACTATTTGTAGTCATGACCTACATAAAAAAATTGCTGAAATTGAGGCAAATACTTTCCTTAAATAAGGTTGATATATTTTTGGGCAAATGTGTCCTGAAGTCTTAATCTTGAAATGACTTCTGTCTTTACCAGAATAAAAATACTTCAGAAGCACAAATATGAGGTGGTTTTAATTAAAAATTATAACCAAAAAAATTGCTGAAATATTTATTACAAATAGATATAGCTCATTTTTCAAGGGACAAAGTAGCTAAATTTTTATATATTCAAATTTTCTAATTTATTATTTTGGTATATTATAGAATTCTAAGCAACACCTAAATGCAGATGAGATTTTTTTTAGCACTTAGATTTATGTCTTTAAATTTAGAAGTCTGATAAATTAATAGCACTCCAGGCTCACTTTACAGTCAGAAGAAAGCAATAAAAAATCTCCAGAGACACACTCCATCTAAGATCCAAATTGCTTTCTGGAGATGCTTCACTCTTTTTATTGATTATGTGAAAAGCCTTTACACTTCTCTAATACTAGGAAGGAGGAATCTGAACCACCATAAGTAGTGGTCTTCTTTTAACTGCATTAGCTATGCTTTCTGTTTTTTCTTAATTTCCTGTCTTGATTGGGTTTTTTTGCTGTTGTTGTTTGTTTGTTTGTTTTTTGTTTTTGTTTGTTTGGTTGGTTGGTTGGTTTTTTATTACTATGTTCTCCCTTCCACATTGTAATTGCATGTACATCAAGTATGGCTAGTATCTTTTACTGACAATGCAGATTCACTAGAAATCATGGAATCATAGAGTGATTTGGGTTGCAAGGGACCTGAAAGATGATCTAGTTCCATCACCCTAAAGCCATGGGTTGAGACACCTTTCACTAGACCGGGTTGCTCATAGCCCCATCCAACATGGCCTTAAACACTTCCAATGATGGGGCATTCACAGCTTCTCTGTCCCCATGCCTCACCACTCTCAAAATGAAGAATTTCTTCCCAATACCTAATTAAACATATCCTCTTTCAGTTTGAAGCTATTCCCCCTTGTCATGTCACTACATTCCCCTGTAAATAGTCTCTCTCCATCTTTCCTGTAGGTACCCTTCAGATATGTGAAGGCTGCGATTAAAGCACCCTGAAGCCTTCTCATTTCCAGGTCAAACAACCCGAATTCTCTTAGCCTTTGCTTTTTGGAGAGGTGCTCCACACCTCTAATCATCTTGGTGGCACCTCCTCCACCTCTCTGATCTCACCTGTTCCTTGTGAACAGCCACTGATAGTCGCAGGTCAGTCATGGGATTCATCCCACCAAGTTTCAGTAATGGCAACAAAGTCATAACTTTCTACCAGCATGTTGCCTTCCAACTCCTCCTGTTTGTTACTCGTGCTATACACATTGGTGTAAAGGCACCTCAGCTGGACTATTGGTCATGTTGCCTTTTTAGAGGAACATCTCTTAATTTCTTTGAGATATTTCCCTGGTGTTTCTCTGTTGGATTCTGTTACCAGAAAAGTCCATGGTTTGTCTCTGTAAGACTGCAATGGTGCTCCAGTGTGGGTAGAACATTTCAGAGTCACTGTCAGAAGGCCCTCACTAGCACTCCATCCCTCTAACCTTTGTGTATCATTCCACAGCTTGCCAGACACAAGACTGATATTTTCCCCCTTCTCCACCACATCTAGTTTAAAGCTCTGCCAATGAACCCAGTTAGTTCCTGAGCAAAGACCTTCCCCCCTCACAGAGAAAGGTGAGACCTGTCTGATGACAGCATACCAGGTGCTGCATAGACTATTCCATTGTCAAAGACGCAAAAATTAAGGCAGAGACACTAGCTGTGGAGCCATATATTAATGGACTTAGTCTGTCTGTTTCCTCTCATGTTGCTGCCTTCAACTGGAACTATAGAGGAAAATATAGCTTGTGCCCTAGAATCCCTTGGTAAGCATCCTAAGGCCCTAAAGTCTTTTTTGATCACTCTCAGAGTCGGTGTTGCCACTTCACTGCCTCCTACATGGGAGATCAGTAATGGGAAATAACCTGAGGGCTGCGTCAGGTTAGGAAGTTTTCTGGTTAGGTCAAATCTTTTGATATAGATCAATCAAGCAAGTAAATACAGAAAAGTAAGTTGTGTGGTTTTCTGAAATACTTTTTTCTATTCTTCAACTACTTGTTCATTTTGTAGTCTTTTAATTTTAAAATTTTTTTGGGGTATATTGCCAAAGAATTAAGTTTTCCCCCATTTGCTTAGTATGTGAAGAGATATGGCACATCATTTGTCACGTATTTTATTTTGCAGTCTATTATTTTATATGTCTGCCAAGGTTTAATGATACTTTAATACCTTTTTTTTTTTTTAAGAGAAATTCACACTTTATAATAATATGGCAAAAATTTTATAGTAGGTTATACCACCTATTTATTTAGAACACATAATTCCCTCAAAAGCAGTAACATATTCAGTCCTCATGGACT
Organism: Formicarius rufipectus; assembly: GCA_013399695.1. Taxonomy (NCBI): domain Eukaryota; kingdom Metazoa; phylum Chordata; class Aves; order Passeriformes; family Formicariidae; genus Formicarius; species Formicarius rufipectus. The sequence goes on from VXAU01004446.1 coordinate 292,535, forward strand.
TTGAAATTTGACTTTGTTGGTCATGGGCTTCAGCTACTATGTTAGCACTTTGCCTTAAACTTTCCTGCCAGCCTTTCTAGTCAGCATCAAGTATTGTGATTGATACCTACACACAAGTGTAGTGTTTTAAGCACTTTTCAGTGCCCCATTCACATAGCATTGGAGTCATTCATGATCTCAGGTGTTTTTCTTAAATGTTTTTCTCAATGGTCCCATGTGGAATAAAGAATTCTTGTATCCAAACAAGTTAGTGAGAGACATATACTCATGGAGAATCTAAAAGGTAAATTCAGGTATCGAAACATGGTGACAGTTAAGGAAAATCATATAATGACAGTCTACATCTGAATAATTAGAAATGGTTAGACTATTCACATAGCAGGCATCCTGGAATCTAAGATGATTTGGACTCACATCTTGAAAGAGTGGATGAATCCCTTGAATAATTGATATTCTAATACACTAGTTCTCTGTTTGATTTAAATCCTTATGCAGTGTGAAGGCAAAAATCTTGGCTTCAGGAAGACTGTGTCCCCATTTTACTAATTTGACTTAATTTTACCAAAAGTCTCCACTGCCTACTACATTACTTGTTGAAGCCCATTACATTATTTTCTTAGTTTATTTTATAAAATCAATTACATTACAGTTTTTTATTATGCTATGGTATAGTATCATAAATACTTATCATGCATGTGATAAAAAGTTTTGAACATCACAAACAAGCAATCCCAAAAGAGAGGACTGTTAGATAAGGTTCAGATAAATCTTTGTAGCAGTGTGAATGCGGAGGAGAACTAAATGAGGATCAGAAAATGGTTTGAAGAGCAAAGTAAGAAGTTCATAACAATATGAACATGAGGACTGAAAACTAAGAAAAGAAGGAAGAAGAAAATCAATGAAAAAGCAATGATACTTCTATAATGAAGTTAATGGATAAGAAAGAAAAAGAATGGCTAAACTCCGAGCAGTTCTTTACATCATATGCATGACAATGACACCATAGATTTGTCAATAGATAATTTAAAAATTATCACAGAGTGATTGAGGTTGGAAGGGACCTCTGAAGGTCATCATGTCTGGCTCCATGCTCAAACACGTTTTCTTAGAGCAGGTTGTCCATCATCATTTATGTATTATGTGTAAACTTGCTGAGGGTACATTCTTCCCCATTATCCAGATTATTAATGAAGCTGTTATACAGGACTGGAGCCAACATTCATCCCTGGGGTGCACCCCTACTTAATGATCTTCAACTAGATGTTGTTCTATTGATCATCACCCTCTTGTCCCAGCTCTCCAGCCAGTTTACAACCCATCTGCTCATACAGCCTGTACAGCTGTTTGTCTCAGAATCTTATGAGACAGTGTCAAAGGCTTTACTGAACTCCAAAAAGAGAACATCAACTGCTTTCTACTCATTTACCATGACAGTCATTTCATCTTAGAATACGATGAAGTTGATCAAACATATTTTCCCCATCATGAAGGCACAATCATTTTTTTTAATTTTAATTTCCCTAATATTTTCATTCGTATCATTCAGAGTTCACCTTCCTTTCACTATCTTTGGGGCACTGTACAAGATAAAATTTCTTTCATGTTTGAATAGTCATTACTTTCAAGATGTTTAAATCTTTGCTATTTGCTATATTATTAGGAGCAGTTTTGAAATGAAGTGATTATGAAAATTAATCAATAATACTATAAAGTACTTTAATTTGAAAGGTTTAGTATGTCCATTACTTCTTATGTTTATAACTTCTGTTTCATTTTTCAGAAGCCAAAGAATGTCTTGTGGGGATATTCCTACTTAAATGTAAAAGTGTACAGGTTTTATGACAGCGTATTTTTTACAGCGGATGGAAGCAGTTGTCTGATTCATAGGTTTTCTAAATTTAAAAATGGCAAGCTTTGTTCAAGACAACTTCATAGTTCTGTTTCTGATTGAAGAAAAAAATTGTTCTACTAATGTGGTGGTTTTCACCCAGTGTCCACCCAAACCTCCAGGCTCCATCCCCCCCCCTCCCTTTCCCAGAGGGAAAGGGAAAAAAGGAAGAGAAAAAAAAAAGGCAAAAAACAGCTGAGAGATAGTGGCAAAAAAAACTCAGAGTAGCTAAATACTTAAATTTATTACTAACAAGATAAGAACTCAAACTAGAGGCACTAAAACTAAAAAGTAAGAAATAAATCGGTCTTAAGAACACTCCTCCCACTCCTCCCTCCCTCCAACAGTTCGAGGGAGCAGGGAATGGAAGTTTCGCAGGTGGTGGTCATGCTGCTGGCATTGGTCTCATCCTGTGGGTCACTCCATGGGGTGCAGTTGGGTCTCTGCACCCTGATGGTTTCCGTGGGCTGCAGTTGGGACAAC
>VXAU01004446.1:304188-322300 GCA_013399695.1 Formicarius rufipectus
TCCAGAAGCCTAGTCATTCTATATAAAAATCTCTCCAAGATAAAAGAGAGAAGATACATCTAATGGATTACACCTAATCTCACAAAGATACTCACTACGGGTATGTTAGACCCTGTATTAGATGAAGAGTTTTACAATAGCTAAGGATAACCTAAACTTATATATGTCTAAGTTACTGAAAATTACTAAATACTTCCATTTCTTTTAATAATAAAATGTAAACTATGAAAACACTTTTGTGTTATGATAGCATTATCCACTTTTAATTTTGCAAGATATGGAGCATTTCAATGGAAAAATTAGAGATGTCAGAAAAAAATAGTTTGGTTAATGAGTTGTGCTATGGTAGTCAAAAACACCAAATCTCTTGAGTCTCTTTCACAAGATGTCAAATGAGTATAAAGTAATTGCAGAACTCAATAATTCCCACTGAGAAAATAATAATTTGAAATTGTATAGGTATTTGTTTTTTTCATTTATTAAAAGAATAACAACATAGACTATGGCCTCTCTGCAGTTCTCAAATACTAGTCTGTTCAAACTTTGAAACTTATGTTTTCATTGAATTTTGACTTTTAATTACCAGCTTGTTAGTTACTACCTTAAGGCAGAGGCTGTCTATTAAATTGAGAATGAAGGAAGCAGTACTTTATTAGTTGTTACTTAACCTAAGCAGTGTTATTACTTAAAAGGCTGGGAAAAAATAACAATGTCCTAAGTAGGATTAATTGGAACATGTTATTTCCCTTGGGCTCATATTAATGCCACCAAGTAACTTTTAAATTAGTAAAGAAGAATCTTTCCATTCAAAACACAAGTGCATTTTCTTACTTCAGTAAATTTATAATATGAATTCATTCATTAATATGTATTATTATGCATATTCATATTTCAGCATCTGTGTGTGTCTGCATGTATATATGAGTGTACAGGAATGAAAAGAATTTACTAGTTCACAACATTACAGAGAGGTTCAGGTTGGAAGGGACCAGTGGGTCATCTGGTCCAACCTCCCTGCTCAAGCAGGGTCATCCCAGAAGACAATGCACAGGATTGTGTCCAGACCAGTGTTGAATATCTCCAGTGTGGAAGGCTCCACAATCTCTCTGGACAACCTGTTCCAGTGTGTGGTCATCGGCACAGTAAAGAAGTTCTTCCTCTTATTCAAGATGAAATTTCTGTGCATCAGTTTCTGCCTGCTGCTTGTTGTTCTGCTGCGTGACACCACTTAAAAGAGTCTGGCTCCATCCTCTTCAGATACTTATAGACATTGATGAAGTCCTCTCTCCGTCATCTCTTCTCAAGGCTGAACAGGCCCAACTCTCGCTGACTTGTGTTTCTTTTGTCGACTTTTCAGGATAACTGCGAGAAGAAGAGATGAATTGCCAGCAATATTAACTTCAAAGATGGGGAAATGGACAGACTTCCTTTTGCTTGTAGTATCAGTTTGACTGGACTGACATTTTATTTTCTACTTTTGTTTTTTACTTTTATTTTTATTTTATTTTTATTATTTATTTTCCATTTTTTCTTTCATTAAAGTCAACAAATGTTGTATACAAGTAAGAATAGCAAAGTTATCACATATGTCAAAGACAGAAAAAAAAGATCCAAACATCCAAATTTTAGAGTTACTAAAATGTTTTCCTCAGAAAAAGGTAGATATTTTTTAATATCATTAATTGGAAAGAGTTTGAAGTCCCAGTATATCTGGAGAATAAGGCAACAACATTGTAGACCAGTTCTAGGTGTGTCATTGACTTCTCTATATATTCTTTTTCACCGAGAATAGGATCCTCACGTTCATTCTTTGAGTCTCTCTTTGCATTTTCAAGTTTCTTGGCCTAGGACAGTCCCATTAACTAACACTGTGTGGATTACCAGGTCTGATATTTTGGTATCAGTTTTTCAGGAACAGGTAATTTTTAAATCATAATTTCTCTTTTATTCCTCTTTTTAAAACAAAGAAACAAAACCAAGCAAACAGCATTCTTATTCTAAGTTGAAAAAAAGCCTGACCAGTTCAAGCGAAAGAGAGAAGTCTAGTAGCACAATAGGTTTGTGTATATCTTTGCATGTGTTCAGTATTAGCAACTTACATTTGGAAGTTGTGGTTTAACCCAGTCATCAACTCAGCTCCACACTGTACCTTGCTCACTCTCCTGTGGTGGCATAGGAAAGAGACTCAGAAAGTAAAAGTGCAAAAAGTCATAGATTGAGATAAAGACAATTAGATAAAGTAAAAGCTGTGTAGGCAAGAAAAGGAAAATAAGGAATTCATTCACTACTGCCCATAAGCAGTCAGATATTCAGCCAACCTGAGGAAAGATGGGCTTCATCTTGCATCAACAACTACTTGGAAAGACAAATGCCATAATTAAGAATGTAACCCCTCTTCTTTCCCCTAACCTTTATTTCTGAGTATGACATCATATGAGATGGGATATCCCTTTGATCTGTTGGGACCAGTTATCCCAGCTGTGTTTACTGCTCGTGCTCCCCAAGCCTACTTGATGTTGGGATGGATTGAGAAGCAGAAAAGGCCTTGATTCTGCATCAGGCCTGTTCAGCAATAGCTAAAATATCAGTGCGTTATCAACACTGTTTTGGCCACAAATACTAGGCACAGTACCATACAAGACTCTATGAAGAAAATGAACTCTACCTCAGCCAAAACCCTTCCAGAAGTTAGAGCATGTATCTCTAACACACCTTCAAGAGACTAGACCTGTTGATACTGGATAAGGCATACCTGACCAGGTGGAGTAAGAGTGTTCTGGGAAGCAAGCTGCCTGGACTTATTAGGAGAACTTTAAGTTAGGTTTGGCAGGGAAAGGAGATGTATTTCTGAGTGGAAGAAAAGAACCAGGAAACACCAACCCTTTAGGAAGTAGAGGCAAATTGTCCCAAAGGAAATAGGGAGGGCTCCTACCAAGAGCGCAATAGCCTATAGCCAATAGCTAAAGTACCTCTACACCAATGCATAGAGCATTGGAAACAAACAAAGGAAATGGAAACTATGGTGCAATTAGAAAACTATAACCTAGTTACTATCATGGAAGCATGGTGGGATGAATCACACCACTGGAATACTGCAATTGAGGGCTACAAGTTTTTCAGAAGAGATTGTCTGGGAAGGAGGGGTGTTAAAGAATGAATAGGTTGTGAAGAGCTGCCTCTGAGAAACAGCCACAAAATGGCTGCGAGACAGGGGGTGAAAGTCAAAAGCCAGACCAATAAAGAACTGTAGCAGGATGCTCTGCCTTGATCAGGTTTATCTGCCTGGGGCCTAGAATCCAGTCAAAGAATACAACCAAAGAAAGCTATTTGTGGTGAGCTACTGGTGGCACCATGGTGTTGCTTTTAGTGTTGAATTATGCTAAAGCCAGCCTGGTTCACCAAACTGCAAACACACATCCTACTTTTTGAAGCAAGATTTGACAGATAAGCTTCTGGCTGACCTGGGGATATCTGACTGTCAGTCAATCACTTTATAATGATAAAAGGTCAGTCCATGGCAGATTCTATGGCAGTCCAAAGGTCAATCCATGGCAGATTCTTCCATGTACTTTCTTGAAGTATGTGGAGTTTCTCCCATGAAGCAAGGATGCCTCTTCATATTTACTACCCAGGGGTTAAATGAAAGAGAGAGATCTGTCCATGATCACTGTGTGGGTGAGTTACATCAATCTCTACTTAGTGATTGTTTCTTTCTGCTAGCTTTGATAAAATTGCTCTAATATAATGACTTTAATATTATAGTGCATAGTATAGTGCACTATACTATCCTATCTTATACTGTACTACTAGTAGTTTTTAGCTTTTCTAATGTGTAGCAAATGATTCTGATTAAGATCTCATCTGTTCACTTGTCTGTTCATTTGCCTATCCATTTATCAAAATAAATAATTCATTCTGTATAAATATCTCAGATTTTTCCCCATTAAAACCTGTGGGACAAAGTGATTCCATTCCTTAAATTTAAATAATTGACAAAATCTGAGGCTAAGATTGGATCCAGCTGCACCGTGGCTTCTCTCTGAGAAGGAGTTTAGAAAACACTGGAGGCCTTTCTGCAACTCATAGCTCAACAAGAGGGCTTCTCTAATAAAGTTTTCCTAAGCCTTCCACCCCACCCCGTACCCCTCGCCACAACAAGGACACCTTGTGGTTGGGGTCTACTACAGACCATCTGATCAGCCTGTTGATGAGGCCTTCTTGGTTCAGACAGAGGAATCACTATGCCTGTGAACTGTCATCCTGATAAGAGATTTCAACAATCCAATGAAAAATAATAAAGCAATATCTCTGGCTGTGAGTAATCCAGGAGACTACTGGAGTACCCAGAGAATAATTTCCTGGTCCAGGTATTGGACAAACCAACCAGAGGAGAAATCTTACTGGATCTGGTGCTCACCAATACAGATGAGCTCATTAAAAAGATGAAGATTGCAGGTTGCCTCATCTGTGGTGACCACTCCCTCCCTGGTTGAGTTTGTCTTTGTTGAGAAATACGGGCCAGGCAAAGAGCTAAGTCAGGACCATGAACTTTGGAAAAGTCAACTTATAGCTGTCTATAGAAATAGTGGATGATGTCCAAGTGGCTTCTGAATATCTCTAGGATGAAGATTCTACAAACACACAGACTTCTGTTTTGAAGTCTCCATCAATAACTAAAAAGGAACACTTAATTATTATCACTTTTGAAGTCCTCCAAAATGAAAACTATTTCTTAAATATATCTTATCTTAAATCATATACTTCCACTTTTAGGAATCAATAGCAAAATATCTAAAAGGAAAGTAAGCTCACTGGCTTTAGTTTTCTAAAGTAAATTACTATCAAAGATTCAGGCATTAATTGTACCCTGGAATTGTGTAATTCCCTCTGTTGACAACAAAGGTAGGTTTGAGTATCAGACTAGACACCAAATGTTCAAACTCTTTAATTTATGCTAGAAGTTATCACTCTTTCAAAGTTCTGTAAATATTGCTATGTATCAATTATTTTGTTCTCTTTAAATATAAATATTATTTTTTATCAACTTAATATTTTCTACTGTGCTGGCATTTTACAACATAGGTTGATAAATTTGCTACTAACTCTTTATGACTCTCAACAGAATTTCAAATATTCCAAATTGAGCATTGGTGACTAATCTTAACTCAGAAAAGGAATGTCATCTTGACTCAGAGGAAATCAGGACTGTTTGGGAGACCCAGGAGGAAAATAAATTTCCATAAAATGAACAAAAATGACAAACCATATTTTAAAGCTGGATGCCAGACTGGATTCCTTCTTTCTGTTTTTATCTTTAGATGTACAATGACAAGCTAAGTCCTTAGGAGATGATGGTTTACACAAATACATTTATACACCTTGACAAGGCTTAAGGGGTGGGCTGCCACAAACTTTATGAAGTTCAACAAAGAGGGAAGTACAAGTCGTGGCAATTTGAGACACACCTACAGGTTTGGCAGATAATTGATTGAAAGCAGTCCTGTGAAGAAGGACTTGGAGACAATACTTGATGAAAACCTCAACATGAGCTGGCAATGCATGCTCTTAGTCCATAAAGCCAACCAAATCCTGAGTTTCATCAAAACCTGTGGCCAGCAGGTCAAAGGAGGTAATTCTCTCCCTCTACTCTGCTTTTGTTAGACCCTACTTGGAGTACTACAAGCAGTTCTGGTGTCCGCAGCATAAGAAGGACTTAGATATATTGGATCAAGTCCAGAGCAGGGCTACTAAGTTAATAAGAGAACTGGAGCACCTCCACTATGAAAGCAGGCTGAGGAAGTTTGTTCTGTTTGGCCTACGGAAGAGAAGGTTGCATGGAGACCTCAGAGCAGCCTTTCAGTATCTGAAGGGTGCCTAGAGCAAAGCCATAGAGGAACTTTTCATCAGGAAGTGTAGTGGTAGGACAAGGGTAAAAACAGAGAGAGGCGAAATTTAGGCAAGATATTAGGAATAAATTCTTTACTGTGAAGGTGGTGAGATAGTGGATCAGGTTGCCCAGGGAGGTTGTGAGTGCCCCAACCTTGGCAGCGTTCAAAACCAGGTTGAAAAAGACCTTGAGCAATCCAGTCTAGTAGGAGGTGTCTCTGCTCACGGTAGGGTGCGTTGGAACTAAGTGATTTTTAAGGTCCCTTCCAATCCTTAACATTCTATGATTCTATGATTTTATTTGGTATTTTGGAGGAGGAGTGTAATTTACTTTTAGAAATTATGAAATTAATGACTATTTTTATGAACCTAATTGGATTCAGTTTGGAGTTGATTTATCTTTCTCAAGCAACAGGAGAAATAAGAGCCAGAGTTGAAATAATCAGCTGCTTTATCTTTGGAGCCCACCTGTACAACTTCTTCCTGATGCTGAAGATAATCATATGGGAGTGTTTCAATTCCCTTGCAATGAGTTCCAAACATATGGAAGAAAGTCTTAATTTGAGATTGTTTATTTGTTAATTTAACCTACAAGTCATTTGTTATCATTTGGAACTTAGAAATAAATAAATGCCAATTGATCCATCATTTATTGGGCCCCAATAGGCAGTCTGCCTAGAGACAGGATTTTTCATCTGGATAAATTGTTCTCAAGTGCTGTAAGGAAAGCAGTTGAGAAATGTCTGTTATGAAAGAGATTCAGTGATGCATTGCATGATTTTAAAATTCCTTTGGTGGGTTTCCTACAGCACTTTGCATTCAGCTTTCCTTAAGCACTCACATTTTCATGTAGTAAAAATGCCGTGTAATCAAGGTTTAAATGCATAATCCTTACAGCAGGAATGCTGGGTGAGAGTATATACCCAGTAAGAGATTCCAGATAAACATGGGCTGTTCTAAACTACATATATTGTTCATAATTGTACAATAAAGAAAAAAAAAAAAAGTCAAGACATTTATTTACTGAATGGTCTAAAATATCCCTCGTTTTCATTGAAAAACATACATGGTCTGCTTATTTACTTAGAGCAAAAGACTAGATTATGTACCATATGTATTGAGAATATATTCATAAATAATTTTTATCTCATTTTTGTTTATTTTTAACAAAATCTTCACATGTTGGTCAATTCTAGGAAAGAGTGGAAGGAAAGCAGAAGGGGGAGAAGTTCATGAGGTGAGACCATTGTTCTAAGGACTGCAGACAGATCTGTTGAGCATAGTATTTGACTGCAGCTATGTAAAGCAGGATCTTATTGAAAGCAGGATCTTGTATGAAAACTCTAGTTCTTCATACAGTGCTGTTTTATTTTTTTTCCTATTTAAAAATGGAATTTCAACAGGAAAGATTGAAAGCTGTTTGCTCATAGAATAGTTGATATTTCCAGAGTGATAGCCAAAGCTCCACTGATAGAGTAAGGATACCTTTTTCAAAGGCATTATTCCTTTTGTTTTGGAGCTTTTCTGGTAAAAGGGAATTACTAATATTTTGGCATCTTGTGTTTGTTTGTTTATTTACATTTTGTGATTGACCTTACAGAAAATCTTTATTTTCTGAGTCCTTGTTTCCTCTGTGCTTTTGACTACCAAAATTTCAAACAAGCTATTAAATAAATACTGTAAAAATAAAATTATGCAAAAAATTCCTACTGATATATTTGAGTCAAGACATAAGAATTTTTTTAATTGGATTTGGATAAGAAATTGTCAAGAAATACACTTTATCAACAAAGGAATATGATCATATATACCAAAAAAGAGAAACTGATATCTTCAATGCCTTTCACTAATACAGGAAAAAAAACAAAAACAAAAACAAAAACAAATCCAACATAACAACAACTGTGTTCTACAAGTGAAAAAATAATTAAAAAAATAAGTTAATACACTCTAATAGGGATGATCAAGGAAGGAAGACAGAATATGAGATCACAATGAATGCGTATGAAGTGCTTTCTGCCTACTGGCAAAGAAATAATTGAATTCCATATGTTATGCTGTCAGATATTTTGAAGTATAAGCACAGCTGTATAGAAGAGATTTTCCAGACAAAACTTGGCAGCCTTTTTAAAAGACAATATATCATAGGTTTAAAGTTATTTCTTGTAATGTATTATGCGATCTTGATGACGTACAGTTGTTTAAGAGATGTATGTGTTCAGGTTAAATATGGTTACTTTTTTACATTCCTGTTCAGCACTAGATGGCACTGTGAATTTGAACTGTAATAATTTTTTTCTTTTTCTCCATAGAATGCAGGAAACATGTTACCTTCATTCTACAAGTAAAATCCGTCACACAGATTAATCAAAGAATTTGACTTTCTCCTGATTGCAGTAGTAGGAAGTCTCCTAAGGCCTACTACTATGCTAGCAAATAATAAAGAACATAAAAAAAAGAATCGGTCAACTTATAATAGAGACACTCACACTGAATTTCAAAAGCTTCTTTAATCTAGAAAAAGAAAATTACTTTATGCTATTAAATGCATTACAATATTCTAGGCTGCTTAATGTACAAAATTTTAAATCTTTAGGATTTAAATTTAAATGTAACCACTAATGTGTGCTCTAAAAATAGTGGGAATTTTGTTGAATTCTCAGTGCTGTGTATCTGTAATTCATATTCAACATATTAAGTCATCTTGATATCTAAAATTTATTAAAAATCGGGTTTGAATACTTGATTTACATAACATTAATGAAATTGATATAATAATTTAAAAACAAATACCATAAACCTCTTCAATTTACTACATTTTAAAAAGTACCATCTCTCTTTGTCTTGTATTGCTTAGCAGGAGATAGATAATAAAGCTATTTTTTTCCCTGGATATGCTACCTTTAGACTGCTGCTAATTTTGTAAGAAAATGTCTGTTTTTCAGATACTCAGCTTTTGGTATATCCATTTATCTCTGCTATTGCAGTGGGGTTTTCAAATAAATCAAACACTTTTTAGTAGAATTTTAGAAGACAAATAATTCAAAATGGAAAGTTACATATACTGTATTGGTTTTCAAATACAATGCACAAAGCTCTTAAGGAACACTGAAGAGCAGTACATCTCTCAGAGTTAAAATTTAAGAACACGTTAAGGCAAAAGATTTAACTGTCAGAATTAGGTGGAAATAAACTTTGAAGTCCATAGGATGTTTTCAAAATGGTTATTATGTCCCATGATTATTATGAACTGTCCATTAGCTCCGCTTCTACTCAAAATGGCTTATTTTGGTCATTCAGCCTCTATTTGAGGACATGTAGTTTGATGTCGGGAGTAGGGAAGAGGATATTCAACCAGAAGAAGTAAGCCGAGAGGATTACGTGAGATGGAGAAGAATCTATTGCTATGATGAATGAAGACTACAGACAATACATTGGGAAAATAAGAAATAGGATCGTTTCTATTGGATTTTTACATTTAATATACATAACGATTGTTCCTATTTGGACTTCATATATTTAATATATATTTTACTTGTTTTTTTAAAATCAGTTTTTCTAGTAGTTTTCCATGTTCCTATAGACTTATATTAGAGTTATCTGATTGGTTCATGTTTGCTGCAGTGCAGCTATTCCTTATTTGTTCTTGTTCCACCCTCAGTTTACTGTTATGGTTATGTATCCGCCTACCCCTTCCCTTGTTTGTGAAGTTCCACCCCTTTTTCTAGTTTATTCCACAGCTTCTCTATAACAGAGAGTGCTGTGGGCTGATTAAAGGCTCACTTTCCTTGATCTCAGGAGCTTCCTGGCTCTCATTTATCACCTCGCCGAACCCCTCCGCTATCCTTGACATAGCGGACCCTCCCCGTATCATGCATATCATCAAGCACAATAGTTTGAAATACCAACAGACCTCTACTATTATTGTGCTTCTGTTTCATACTGCATATAGATTACTGATCCTAGTATAACCTGGCATGCACTCTGTTACATGCTTCTTGTTACTAATTTAAGTTCTTACATTATTTTAAAGTGTGTTTTATGTTAAAGACTAACTTTCACAATATGGTACAGATTTCATTCTAAATAAGTACATCAGTTTAAATACATTAAAAGCGCAGCTAAATTAAATCTAAGACAATTAGCTACCAAGATCTGTTAGTTCTTTCATTATATTAGGACAAGACTTTTTCCATAAGATGAGGAAAAATTGATAAATTCCATAAATGTTTGCTTTTATCTATCCTTGATTTTACCGAAACTTATGAAGAAAGGTTCTTTTGATAAACGAATTGCTGCAAACTTTGGGGCTTGAATTCTTCCTGTAAAATTATATGTTTGATAACATAAAGAAAATTTCCCTCTTTACTGATCAAATATGTCTGTAACTTTCCTATGTCGAAAAGAAATGTTTAGATGTAGTCACTACCCAGTAAGGTATTATAGCCTATATAAATGCATATATTAATGGAATTAAGCTGCTTCCAGAATCTGCGTTATTTAGGTCTAGTTTTCTTTTTTCTACATTCTAAGGTAGACACAATTGTAAAAATTACACATTGAAATAAGTTCTGGTATTTTGCATACTGTTTGCCCTGTAATCACCAAATTTTTCAAATTCACATAGCAACAAAACTCAGAGGTATTGCAAGATAAATACTAAAGATAGAAATCTTGGATTAAATTTGGGGATATTCTGGTGTTACAAGTCTAAATGACTTCAATGGATCCTCCTTTTACAGAATTCAATATTGGTTTTTATCAGTTTGGTTCTGTTTGGTTTAGTTTGGCGTTTTTTTGTTTCTTCATCTCTTGCTTTAGTTTGGGTGTAACACATTGGAGCTGCAGATGCGTAGTCACATGTTTAAAACATTTCCTAAATCTAAAAATTAAGTTGATGTAGAGAAATGTGTGACTTCTTCATCTCAAACTAATTCATCCATCCAGTACAGCATGTTCCTACTATTACATTTATATATAAAAGTATACCAAGGGATGTAATGATACTTGAGATTATAGGAAAGACATAAGATCACTGTCAAGGTACCACATTTTTATGACCTGTAAAAGAGAAATCTACCAATAATGGTACAGAGAAGAGCTGAAAGTCAAGTCCATTTATTGAATATGATTGATATTAGCCTCACATGGTTAATAGAAATTTCATATACATCCACAAAATACATGCAATATGCATATTCAGGATTATCTGATTCATGTCAATGATATCTAAGAAGATATTTTACTCAGTTTTATAAAGAGAGGGACCAGTTTTTGATTCAATGTGAGATTCTTCTGCAAGTAGCAAATATGACATACAAATGTAACATAAAATCTATAAATATTTAAAAAAAGATTAAGCTAATTTTTTAAAAAAAACACATTTCAGGGAGTCAAGGCAGACATTAAACTGTTTGTTAAGGAAGGAGAGAAGGTGACGTTAGAAATAAATTTAAAAGATCTTCAAATAAATAATCTAAATGTCTAAATATATGTTTATGTGTATATGATCATAGAATGGTTTGAGTTTGAAGGGAACCTTTCAAAATAATTTACTCCAACTCTGTGTACTAGATGGGCAGGGATATCTTTTGGTAGGTCAGGTTTGTTAAAGCTCCCTCCAGTTGCTTTTGAACACTTTCAAGAATTGGGGATCCACAGCATCACTAGGAAATTCGATTCTGTTTCTCTCCACCCTCATTGTAAAAAAATTCTTATGTCCAACCTGAACCGTCGCCTTTTCAGTTTAAAACCGCTGCCCCATATCCTGTCACTACATGTTCTTTCAAGAAGTCTTTCTGTGTATCTCATATAAGATCCCTTAAAGTATTTGAAGGCCGCTAGCAAGCAACCTCAGATGACTGAAAAGAAGTATTTCAGTAGGTTGAGGGAGATGATTCTGTGTCTCTGTTTTTGTGAGGCCCCCATCTAAAGTGCTGTTCCCAGTTCGGGGCCACCAATACATGAAAGACTTGGACATACTAAAACAGAACCAAAGCAAAGCCAGAGAAATGACAAGAGGGTTGTAGCACCTCTCCTATGACGAAAGGGTGTAAGAGTTGGGGTTGTTCAGCCTGAAGATGAGAAGTCTCCAGGGAGACCTTCTAGCAGCCTTCCAGTACCTAGAGTGGGCATACACATAGGTCAGAGAGTCACTTTTTACAAAGGTATGTAGTGACAGGACAAGGAGTAATGGATTCAAACTGAAAGAGAATTTAAATTGCATATTAGGAAGAGATTTTTACTGTGAGGGTGGTGATACACTGGCACAGGTTTCCCAAAGAAGTCATGGATTCCCGTACCCTGGCAGTGTTCAAGGTCAGGTTGGATAGAACTTTGAGCAACCTGGTGTTCCTACTCATGGCAAGGGAGTTGTAACGAGCTGATCTTTAAGGTTCCTTCCAATCCAAGCTATTCTATGATCATTATTCTTTTCATCCCTTGACATATTCAGTTTCAATTCTGCCTTATCTTTCCTGATGAAATCCCTACAGCTCCAGGCATCATCCTGATATTATTCCCATTATACTTGACTCTGGTCTCACTGCCTGTGCATTTCCTTCTTACACCTTAGTATGTCCAGGAGATCCTTACCTGGCCATGCTGGTCTCCTTCCAATCTTGTCCGGTTTTTAAAGCACAAAATTCAAGAACTCTTGTGCCATAAGAAAAATGTCCTTAAAGAGCTCCTAACCCAGTTTATCTCCTTTGCCTCTGAGTGCAGCTTCCCAGGGGATTCATCCACTAATTCCTTAAGCAATTTCAGTTTGCTTTCCTAAAATTCAGGGGTCTGGTTATCACTTGGATTAAGCAGGTGCCCTACTAGAGTCTCCTGGACCACTTACAGCTGTGCTGCTTTTCCAGCAGATGTCAGGGTGTGGGAATGGATTCAGAATTTCACTGATAATACCTTGAACTGATGCTTTAACGTTGTTTAAAATGTATGTTTACCCTTGCCATGTGTTCCCTTTCCCAGAATTCTCCATGTGTTTCCCCCCAGAATCACCTGTGTCCTTCCCAGAAATCCTCTGTGTCTTCCCAAGACCCCACTCTGTGAGCAGAGGGGAGGGATCCACCTTGTTACCTGAAACCCTTCCCCACCTACATGCAAATTCCCTCATCCCTAGTGGCCCAAAGCCACAACAATCTTCTTTCCCCTCATTGGAGGATTTGAACTCCCTCCAAGGTCTATAAAAACCCCTGTTTTGTGAATAAAGCTCTCTGTTTGCACCCTCTCCAGGCTGTGTGGTCTCTCTGTCCTTTCCCTAAGGGCACGGCGACCACGTGGTGGGGAGGGCAGGAGGGAGCACACATTTCTCCTAGGTACATGGACTGAAAACCTAACCTAGGAGGCTAAACCCATACTGCTGTGACCTCAGCACTACCCACACAACATCTAACGAGACTGTACTATATCCCAACCAGGATATCAGGGTGATTGAAGTTTCCCAGCAGAATCAGGGCCTGAGAACGTGATGCTTCCTGTAGCTGAATTATGAGCGTTTCATCTACAGATATCTCTTTGTCAGGTGGCCTGTAGTAAACACCAGGCCCGAGGTTTCCTTTGTTGGCTTGGCACTGTATTTTTAACCATTGTAGGAACTCAAAGAGCACAATTGCCTGTCTCAAGTGTCTCAACCTGTTCATTGATGGTTTTAAAGGCAGTTCTGTGAAGTCAATCCATTTTCTTATATGGAGGGCAAACCACCCACACATCTCCTTTATTGCCTGTCCCTTCTGAACCATTTACAGCCATCAACTGTAGTGCTCTGGTAGTGTGATTCATCACACCACTTTTCAGCAATGACAATTAGATGGAGTTCTCTATCTGAAGGGTGGTTTTCAGCTCCTCCTGTTTGTTACTGGGTAAATTGTATTGGCATAGAGGCACTTCAGCTGGGCTACCAACGTAGACATCTTTTTAGGGAAACAATTAACATTTTTTTGACTAACAAAAAAAGCTAAAGAAACATCTATAAGTCTATAAGACATTGAACATGTGTTCAGCACAGTGTAATAATACTTGAAAGGCTCTCTGTGCCAAAGAATTTATTTTTATAGAATGATTATTTTAAAGCTTAAAATAGGTTTGTTGTAAATATATAAACCTTGCATATAGATGATCAAAATTTAAATAGCTATTTCTTTTGTTTTGGACAATCTAATCTCTGACCTGTCTATATTCAGTTGCCAGTCAAATTTCTGACAGTATTATATTTTGTGCTCTACATCAAATCTATAGGAGCCGAAGTTGTATGAAAAGCAGTCAGTCAAGAGATTTGTACTATTTACTGCTGGCAGTTAATGCAATGCTGCAAGTCATATCTGTAATATTTGAACATGTTACTGGGCTATCCTCTTGTTGGAAGATTATCTCTCTTATAGATAAATAGTCATAGAGGGATATGCCTATTTTTCTGTTTCATTCTACTCTTCTTCCGTTCCTGTCAGCTATACACCTAACCTGTTACAATACCAAGTCAGGATGTTGACTCCCTCTGCAGTTACAGAGAGTTGTGAAAAAAATCTGAATAATAGTATCTCTAAATTGAGGTATTTCCTTTCCTCCATTTTTAGCATAAGAGGTTTATGTGCTTCCATAAAACTCTTAAGTGTTCAATGAAAAAAAAAAAGGCAATTATTTTGTAAGACAGTAAGAAAGCAGAAGGTGCCAAGGTGTGCCAGATTAGTATGCTGGTCACTGTCTGACAACTGAAAAAAATGAAATGCCTGAGGGACTGGACAGTGCATCTTACTGAGTTAAGAGAACCAAAAACCAAAAATCTGATTTAAATGTTCTAACAAGTAGAATATCACACATCTTGTAGTAAGTTGTGGTGAAGCTGTACTTTTTATGCCTCTGGCTATGTTTTGAGATAAAGTTAATGTCTGTGTGAATTAAGTGGTTTTAGATCATGCCTGTCATGTCAAGACACCTGAGTGAATTATAGATACTTTTCATACTTCTGAACTTCTCTCTGAATCATATTAAAGTGTAGGCAGTAAGCATCTTGCAGGAGCTGTGATGCTTCTAAACATGAAAGAGTGTATATGAGTAATTGTTTGGGAAAAGAAAACAAAGTGCCAATTAAATGTGAGTATCTCCAAGACCTGGCAGCCTTGTTTGGTAGGTGGGCTGAATCTTGTTCTTAAGCCTGTAGGAAAATTCCTCTCTACTCCATTTTAAGGACACTATCATCCAGTCTGAACAAACACAGTGTGTTTAAAGATTTGCTTTTAGCTATGTAAAAATTGCCTTAGGATTCATAAATTGACATCTGATTTATTGAGTTTAGTAAGTGTCTAAGTTTAGAGAGCTTAGAAAAATTTATAGCTAAAACAGAGGGACAAATCTCCTTCAATTTCAAAACAAATTTTAATTAAGATATGATAAATGGAAGGATAACAGTTCCTAGCTATAATTTATATATATATATATATGTATTTAAGATAAACAAAAACAACCAGAACTAAANAGTCTGCTGGTCCTCTTCTGGACCTGAAGAGAGCTCCCAGGGCCAAAAATTCTCTGCTGATATTCACTTAGGCTCCGCCCAGTCCCTCCCCCAGGGCGGAGACTTAAACAATGGGTGATTTACTCTGTGAGATAAACAATGGCCTATTTTTGATACCCCTGATGGGCCATTAGCAGACATGACCCCTCAGGTGGGTGTGGAGGCAGAAGAATTTCCTTATCTCACAGAAGTTCCAAAACACCCAGCCTGCAGCCTGAGGGGTGTGCTGTCCCTTAGACAATAGCTGCTAATGGGCCATTGTGAGCAGTTCATGGGAAAAAATGGCATAGAGGCTTTAGAATACACACCCACACAGTGACAAACTGACCCTGGATACTAAAACCAGGACAGTAAGCACACTGTTAAGAGTGACTAGCAGCTCAAATCTTTATTAGTTTCTGTGGCTAATCAAAGTAAGTATTTCTGAGGAACACATTCAGGATGGGTATCAATGTGTGCAGCTGCAGTGTGAGCTGCAGGATGAGCTCCGGAGGGCAGAAGCCCAAGCCCAAGGCAAGAGGCTATGACTTGCCAACTTTTGCAGCACAACGGACCTGGGCCGTGGGCTGGACACTCACAGGACCAGACATAGTGTGAGCCAGCAATGCCAGACTTTTGCATGCTGAGAGTGTGAGGGTATAAATGCCCTAGATTTCCTTTGTTGGAGGTCCCTCCTCAGAGTCAACAGCTCAAGCTGTTATTTTATTTAGTCACTACATCATGATCAAATTAATATGAAGGATTGGGACTTTTGAGTCTCTGCTATAGGAAACCTGGGGTTAGGCTGGTGAGGAAATCTGGTCTGACTGTGGGTATGGGGTGTGCAGCTGCCAAGGGGCCTCAGTCCAAGTGCAGGTGGCATGAGTGTGACTGCCAGAGTGGTTCCTGGATGGTTGGATATGGATGTTTCCTTGAAAATATAAGCATGTTGTCATTTTGGAGGAGAAGATGGAGTTTGTTTTTTTTTAATGTAGCATTTATTTGTATTTTATATTGTGACCCTAAAAACAGATGACCTTAAAGGATATTTTTCCTTTAAGATGATCCTTATTCTTTGCTATTCAGAGCTTACTATACTTCTCAGAATGTCTATTTACTTCAAACTACCCATGCAGAAGCAGTTGTAGCAGTTTTTGGTACCTAGATTAACATTTTATTGAATGTGCCATCAAATCTAAAAAACAAAATAGTTTAAAGTCTACTCTAATCTAATACATAGAAAATATAGGAACTAAAGAATAATGTCTTCCTCTTCTATTTATAGACTAATGGAACCACAATAATTTAGCCCTATATTTTTATCAGTCTGAGAAACTGTCTAGTTATGTGATTTTTCATCATAATTGGTTTTGTAAGAGTGACTGTCATTTACATTGAGTTAGCTAGTTTTCGATAAAATGTGTTTCTATAAATTGACACAGGGCCAACCCTTTAAATTAATGTTAATGGATACACACACAAAAAGAAAAAGTGCAATGAAAATCCATGCAAAATGTACCATAAAAAATGAACATTGTCATGACCAGGCATAAGAAAATAAACTACTTTTTCAGCATAACTGACACAGTTCAAATTCAGCAAAAATAATAGAAACTAGACTATCTGTTCCAGAGTTGTAGTTTATTTATGAAAGAATGACAAATACTGTATTATACAAGCAATCTGTTCGAAAATTAGAGAAGTCCAACAGCTTTCTGGGACGAATATCAAACTCATATAACTGACGGTTTAGTTACATCTCAAATAACCTGTTTCAAGCAGTATTACAGGACACAAAGTCCAACAGCTTTCTGGGACATGAATGGAGAAACTTGTTCCTTGGTTTGTAAAATATTAGTTCACAAAGATTCAGCTTTTTTAGAATTATTCCAATTACAAGTGACAAACTGAAAATCTGAAGTTTTAAGGTAATTTAGGTGAAAGTTAAAACAAAGACAGACCTCACCGTTCTGAGAGAAGGAAGAAATTAAAGACATAGAATGAAGATAATGGCATTCAAAATCAGTCCTCAGCAGAGTCAGAGGAAAGGAAATACAGTTCTGATAAGATATAGTCAAATCAACTTTAATATCTATACAGATATTGAAAAAACTATGCAATTTATTATACATGCTTAAAAGTATAGTGAAAAAGATACAAAAATAATTTATCAAGAGCAAAATGTGTCAAAGGAGAGCCTCAAGTTGTATAGAGATGGAAGTCCTATTTCTTTAAAAACAGCCATAAAAGTTACTCATTAATGTCTTGTCATCAGACTGGTAGAATATTTCAACCAAAATCCTATAGAGCATGTCTTGAGTCAGTTTAATTCAATATTTTCTCTAACAGGGTAAATGATAGGGTAGAAAAAAGACAAAATTTGTGGATGACATCAGACTGGCAGAGGTGAAAGCAGTCAGAGGGAAGGATCAAAATTCAGAGTTGTAAATTTGGGACATGGCTGATAACAATAAATTTTATAAATTTTAAAATAGAAAAGAAAAAGAAGTGAAAATTATCTCACTGAGGAGGAAGAAACAATTACAGTTTAAATCGGTGATAACCTAACATATCAGTATTTGTGAAAAAGACCAAGAGGCTATCAAATATCAAAACCTGTTTGGGAATCTGAAGTCTAAAGCAATGACAAAGACATAGCAGGCAATTGTATTTCTTTTTCTTTTTTTTTTTTTTTTTTTAACTTGTTATAATAAACTTTATTTTTGGAACTAT
>VXAU01004446.1:328236-352552 GCA_013399695.1 Formicarius rufipectus
TTTTTTTTTTTTCAGAAAACTCATTTGGAGCACAAGTTCAAAGCTGAAAGACCTGACCTGCTCATCTGTGTTCATCACCACTTAGTTCAACAAGACTCAAGTGAGATGACAGATCCTCAGCTCCTCCTTCCTGGGCCAGGAAAGGCTATCATAATCAGCCTATCCCATTTAGGATCTTTGACAATTTTCAGATGGCATCATGTCCAATATACCACATGAAGGATGACAGTTTAGTTGTCAAGCAAGTGAAATTTAAAGTAGAAAGAAACAGGTAATATCAAAAGATAAAACCTATGTATTGCCATTTCTTGTTACTCAGAACAAAAAAGTTGACAAACTTATGCTTTAAAACCCTTCACTGACACTTGACTCATCTCAATGTCACTTTCTGAGGAATTAAAATAAGACAATGTAGTGGTTACAATGAAAATTAGTTAGCTAGTACATCAAGAACTTAACTAATCCATGGACCAATATATAAATATTTCTACTGTCTTACAACATAGATCATAAAGCAACTGGCCATTGTATGTATACACAGAATAAACATTTTCATGATTAAAAGTTTAGTTGTCACTAATACCCTTTTGCCCATTGTGCTGCTTTAGTGAATATAGTGAATGTATCTGTATCTATTTTTCAGTCAAATCAATGAAGGACCTTATTTTTGTGAGTATAATAAGGTTTTGGTTTTAATTCCAGTTAACAGCATGGCAGAGCTTGTTTTCTTTCATAAAATTAATTTCGCTTTTATTGAAACAATAAACTCTGGTATAAACAGAAGTCTGAAAAATTCCTCTCAATATTGTTCATACCCATTATCTACATTATAATCTGGTCTGTAGTTTCACATTTATTTGATTTCATAATTTGCTTTTATTTTTATGTTCTAAGAAAACTGCATGATTTTTCAAGATTTAATTTTATTTCATCCCTTTAAAAACTTCAGAAAATATTGTAAATTTTCTTCTATTGCTTTTGGATTGCAAAAAGATTGGAACAACTATAGACCTTGAAGTTCCAAATCTTTATTCAGCATTACATGTAGATATTATTGGGGGAAATTAGAGATTTATACTAAAGATAGAAGTAAGGACAGCAAAGTGTTTCCTTTCTGCATAATGATTTACATAAGAAATCTGACAAAAGATGTTTTACTGTAGCAAGACAAGATAAGGGAAAGCAAGTTGATTATAACTTTGGTACCTGATTTTAAAATACCTTTCATAAGTGTTATATCAAGACTGAAATAATAGAATATTGGAAGAGACCCCAGGAAAAAAACCTCAAGAGACATATGGTTACAGTAATATAATTAGGACATTTTTGCACTGTGGGCTTGACCTAAAATCCTGCAGTTCAAAGATCTTACAGTCTAAATACCTCTGCTATGGTCTAAATACCATTATATCAATAAAAATGTGGTATGGCCACCTTAAGGTTATAGGCTAGACATCTATACAGAATGAGATGAAGAGTATTTCCTTACTCATTTAGAAGAACTGTAAGCACCTGCCAAAGTACCATCAGGGCAGTAGGGAGAGTTTTGTGTTTTTGTTGTTGTTGTCTGTTTCATTTGTTCATTTGTTTGTTTCTTTGAGAAGGAAAATGTCATTGCTTTTCAGAAATCTGAAATACCAGATATTGAGGCTGTACCACATTATGTAAAAATCTTGAGGAGAAAAGAAAAATCAGGTGGGAGTTACAATGACCCCAAACTGCAAAACACTAATTGGTGCTTCTCTGCCCATTATAGGAAGATGGTGTCAGCTAACTGATAGGAATCCTGATGACAGGTATAAGGAAATATTAATATACAAAGTATTACTAATATTTTTACAGATTATTGACCGGGACAACCTTGTGAAAAGAGATATTGCATAGCTCAGAATATTTAGATTCTATTCCTGGCTCTTCCAAATACTCCTTGCCTGACTTGAAATAAACCTCTTAGGCTATAACTCCAACAGTCAGTCATGTACACTACATAAAACATCTAAAATGTGAAATTATGCATGCCCTATACTGTGTTGCTAGACTGAGACTTAGTTTCTTATATTCCCTGTGCCCTCATTTACAAAATATAGTCAGGAATACTTTCTACAACCGAAAACTTGATCTGTGTTGAAATATTTTGTAAGTGTGAAAATGTAGATGTAATAACTAGACAGATGTCATGAAATAAATGATGTATCAAGGACTGAAATACAACCATGTTGCTGAGACTAGCTACTGCAAAGATCTCTCACGCTCGTAGCAGTAGAAACCCATTTAGCATAACTTGCATTCGTTTTTATCCAAGAAATAAGTATGTTAATGCAGCAGAAATGGAGAAGCACTTTTTTATCATGAAAAATTAGGATTGCCATTGCTAATAAATAGCCATAAACCTTGCACTGACTGCGCCTTAGGTTGATTGTGCAAGGCCCCAGTCCTGGCCAATTGTTATCCATTTATTACAGAAACTGGCTGTGTGAGCTTGGTATCATGTGTATCTTGTTATGATTTGCAGTTTAAGAACAGAGTAATGGAAAAGGTTTTGAAAATATGGCACAGATCAAAAGCAGAGGCCTCAGAACCATAAAGAGTTTGGTGGTCGTCAGGTGCTGGTCACTGAAGAAGCTCACACTCAAGAGATGGGAAAAGACAGCTTCTACTCTAAGAGAAGAAGCAGTTGCTAATTAAGGAAAAAAAAAAAAAGAATAAAAAAAGAAAGAAACCCAACCAAACCAAAGAACATACTAAAAAACAACCAAGGAAGAGGATAAGACTCCGAAAACACTTGGGCTTCGAAAAATAACCTTTACCTTGGCTCCCAGCTTTGTGCATCATGTAGTCCAGGAGCAGAGGAGAGAAATTTTACCTTCTGGAAACATGAAGGACAAGATCCAGAATTGCTGATGGGAAAATTAAAGAAATCACTTCCCTTTGGGCTCCCATCTTGATGTCAATGTAACTGAAGCCATTAAGAGTTGTACCAGCCCATAATAGCAGAGCAGTATCAAGTTCGTGGTGCAGTGGGCTAACACCCTATGCAGGCTATGATTACTGAAGTGTGATTGCTTTGCACATATACTGATATTGATTAATAATGTAAGGTAATGGATAGAATTATCCATTAGTATTATGTTTTAATGAATTTCAGTATAATAAAATTTTGGTTTGAACCTTAAAATGCGCCCTATTTATCAGTCTTCTAAACATGCCCATCATAGTAGTTTCTAAATTCATATCTAGATATTTCTTACACTGGAAATGTGGATAGCATAAAAGAATTTTTTTGTTTAAATAGCTATTTTTAAATTTATGTTGACAAAAGTACATATTGGTTCTCAGAAATGTTGGGGGAGAACATACAAGTTACAAGAATTGGAAGAAACTAAAGAAGCAAGAAAAGGAGAACAACAAACCCCAGGATTTTGCTACATTAGAGACCTTTTAGACTTGCATTCTTTGAATGGGTTCCCCTCTAAAATAAGTGTCCAGCAATGAACCTGTCACAAGTCTACCATTCACTAAGGTGGACTATGCAGCCAGCACAGCCAGTCCTGCCTCTGTTCTAAGTAGCAACTGTGGGTCCCTTTTATGGGGAAGTCTGAAGAATATTGACACATTAGAGCATTGCTGTACATTTGCATAAATATGAATATTCACATGGACAGCTTTTGGAATAAAACAAATCAACTCTTTTTTTTTTTTTTTTTTTTTTTTTTCTTTTTTTTTTAATAGGTCCAGGTTAAACAGCATTTTTAAATTTTCTCTTGAGAAAAGTGAACGGACATTTCAGAGCTTTCCAAAATTATCTACTTCTTTCTCCTTTCACCACACAAAGTTCAGAGGCTCTGAGGCTTGGACAATGACATCTACTGTTCTTAAATTAGGAGACAGAGTAGGTCTGGATATAATCAACAAGGCCCTGCTAGGCTGCAACATGAACACCTTGGGAAAGGAACTTCAGAAATCTTCCAGATCTTTGTCCCTGGTACCTGTTTGACAATCAGAAAAGAAAATAAATCAAATTGCTATTTCTTAATGGAAATACATCTAACTGACAAATTGTGATCAGTTCTATTCTTAGTGGTCTGCCCAGATATATTTCTGAAATTCATCTTCCTTGTATATATTGGTATGACAAGGCATAGGGGCTCTAAGGAAGCAGTTACAGAGCATCATGCCAGTAATTTGACAGGTCAAGGACTTGCCAAGGACTCCATAAAGAAGAGTGCAACATTCATTTTTTTCTCTCACATATGCATACTTATATTAGTCTGTTCAAAGTTTCTGTGTAGTCTCTGTTAGTAATGATGTTATGGAAATTCAGCTTATTTTGTGTAGATTTCAAGTTGTTGCTATAATTAAATCAACTTTTGTCTGCATCAGGTACAATTTCAGAAAAAATATTTAATTATTTTCATTAGAGATTGAAACACTTGATCTAGGTGATATTTCTTTTAAAAATAAACCCAATTGATGACATATCAAGTTGTGTTTTCATATAATAAGTGGTTTAATTTATTTGAATGAAAACATGCATCTTTAGAAAAAAAGGTCGAACATTCAGCTAAACTCTACACTTGATTCTCAGCAGACAAACTTACTTCATTAGAGAATGCTATCAAATGCTATCACTTCAGGGATTTTACGGCTATCAAAGGCAGAATTTATCCCTCTATTCATAACTCTGATGTACCCAGTGCTGCAGAAAGCGTCCAACAGCATGTGATGTTGAACTGACAGTGCCTCTGTGAGTGCAGGAGTATGCTTTTCTAAGTAGTCATACAGCACATGCAGTATGATAGGACAAAACCACTGACATAACTTCCTGTGGTCTTGCTTACCCTACAAGTCAGTTCTGGAAACAGAAGCTCTCCATCGTTCAGTGCTTTGTGTTTACTCACTTGTAAGTTCCAGCTCATAGGATTCAGGCCTTGCAGTAAAATTGTTCATTAGAAGTTTTGTTTGTCACACACTTTAAGGTAATCATAGCCTTGAAAAATTTAATATTCACTGAAATGAGTATCAACTTCCTTGTTCTTAATGAAGGTGAAGAAATAACTATTGGCTTCCAGATATACTAACTCTTCTATTAATGCAGTTTTTCATTTAAAATACAGATATTTTCCTAAGACTTTCAAAGATTGTGAAAGATGCAGTTCCAAAATATGACTATAATACCATTGCTCTAACATGTGTAGGAATATACAATAAAAAACAGTGAGATATTGTTAGATGAATTTTGTACAGTGTTCTTACTGAACTGGTATTAAGTAAATATTTTCTTTAAAGATATAATAATAATTCTGTGAAACTAACATTTAGTACACATGTAAATTGAGCTGTTAATGCAAAAAAAAAAAAAAAAGGTTGTACAAAACAATCGAAATCTCATAATATTCTGTTATTTCAGAGATTATTTTTTTCCCCCTAGATGTTTTTGATCCATTTCAGCATGGATAATATGACTAAGAATACAAAAATGAAGAAAGGGGAACCTCTGAAACAAGTGAGGGAGTTAATTAACAAACTGGTGCCAGGGTGTTTGAGAATTACTTTTTCACACTGGTTTAGGTGTCTGAATCCACTTGTACATTATGAATCTTTCTTATAAAGTCATATCCACATAAATGATATTAATACTCAGTGCTACTTCTGTCAACAAACTAAAACTTTTATTTACATAGTTACTTGCACACGACGTATTACTCCATCATATAAAAAGTATTATTAGTTTTATCCTACCTTCAAGCCATATACCTATGGCCACATCATGGTTCAACCCCAGCCGGTGCCCAAGCCCCATGCAGACACTTCCTTGCTCCTCCACCAGCAGAAGTAGAGAGAAAATCAGAAGGGTAAAAGCTAGAAAACTTGTGTGTTGAGATAAAGACAGTTTAATAAGGAAAGATAAAGACTTGCACACATGCAAAGAAAAACAAGGAATTAATTCACCACTTCTCATGGGCAGGCAGGTGTCCAGCCATCCCCAGGAGAACAGTGCCCCATCAGGCGTAATGGTCACTGCAAATGCCATCACTCCAAACCTTCCCTTCCTTCTTTCCTCCCCATAACAGGTTTATATACTGAGCATGATGTCATAAGGTCTGAAACATCCTTCTGATCATTTTGGGTCACCTGTCCTGGCTATGTCTCCTTCCAGTCTCCTATGCACCCCCAACTTCCTTGCCAGCATGGTAGTACAAAAAGCAGAAGTCTAGGCTCTGCGTAAACCCTGCTTAGCAACAAAAATATCTCTATGTTATCAACCCTATGTCCAGCACTAACCCAAAACACAGCCCCATACTAGCCACTGTGAAGGAAATTAATTCTACACCAGCTGAAACCACCAGTGTCACACGATTTATAGTTTCAATAAAATGTGAATGCAGAATTAACATGCAGTCCATTTACAGTAATGCTAATGATTATACTCCAAAATAACAAATTTAAACCCTCTTTACTAATAGCATTTACTATTCTTTTCCCTGTATAACTCACTAAAGCATAATTAGTATCTTTTCCCTGGATGTTATAGTTACCCTTTCAATGTCTCTTTGACGTCTTTGAGTTAGTGGTGCAACTCATCTTCATGAAGAATGGAGTGGTTTGCAACCAGCATGTTTTGCAGATAGAAACATGAAGTTTATGGTGAAGAGTTCTTTCTTGGACCTGGGATCACCTGAGGCTGTTTTTATTTGTTACAAAACAGTCTGTTAAGAATTTCTTTCTCTTCTCATTGGCCAACAAATGGATTACACATTTATGATGTTATATTAGAATTTTATCATATGTGATTAAATCATATTATTGCAGAATCAACACAAAGTTTTAGCAGAATAAGTCTGATAGCTCAAGCTATACAAAATAGATCACCACACAGTCAGCTTTTGGCTATACGAAATAGCCTCCTTGATCATTTCATAACCTCTATAAAATTTTACAGTTTAACTGAAATATATTTGTGTGCACTGAGGAAAACTCCTTACTGAATTCACAAGTCTGAGTAAAGTTAATACAAAACCTGTGGTTTGCTGATAAGGATAGCAACATGACATACTCCGGGCTGTACAATACATACTTTGCAGTTCTGCCTGCTTTAACCAGGAATTCAGAGAAGCATTGAGCTCACTGTAAGCAGACATCTATTTTTCCAGGTGAATGCCTCTCTACAATAGAAGTATATACTTTTCATTTCTGTATACTCCTATTCTTATTCCAAGGGCTTGATGTGATCTACACAGAAAGCTTATGCATGACTCTGAGCCATTTTAAGTGTCATACATTAGTGCCTAGTTACTTGGACCCTGGGAACTTCTGACAAGTCAGCCTCCTGGAATCTGCTAAAACGTATGAAAGACAGGAGATGACCTGCAACAGTCAACATGGCTTCACCAAAGCTAAATCAAGACTGACTAAAGCTGGTGGACTTCTACAATGGGGTAAATGCGTCAATGGATAATGGAAGAGTTAGTGATGTCATCCACCTTGACATTTTGTAAGGCCTTTGCCATGGTTCCACACAACATCCTTGTCTCTAAATTTGAGATATATGGGTTTGATGTGTGGATGGTTAGTTGGAGAAGGAATTGGCTAGCTGGCTGCATTGTAAGATTTACAGTCAACAGCTCAGTGTTCAAAGGGAAATCAGTAACAATTGGTGTCATTCAAGGTTCCATGTTGAGACCGATACTGTTTAATGTCTTCATCAATTACATAGTGGGATTAGATATAGCTTTAGAAAATTTGCAGTTGACATCAAGCTGAGTGGTGTCACTGACACACTTGAGGGAAAAGATGACTTACAGAGGGACCTTGGCAAGCTTAAAAAAGGCCTATGTGGTTCTCAGCAAGGTCTGAGAAATCTGCAATATCAACACCTTCTGGTGAACAGGTTTAAAGCAGACCTACAAAGAAAGACTTTGGCATACTGGTGAATGAAAAATGGAACAAGTGTGGGCAATGTGTGCTTGCAATGAAAAACGTCAGCTGTATGCAGGGCTGCATAAAATGCAGTGTGAACAACAAGGATGAGGGAGTAGATTTTCTCTTTCTCTCCTGTGATCCCACAAGGAGGACTCAGGGACCTTCAGCACAAGAAAGATATGGACCTGTTGGAGTAGGTCCAGAGGAGATCTGTGAAAATGATGAGTGGGCTGAAATACTTCTGTGAAGAATGCGTGAGAGAGTTGGCATTGTTCAAACTGGAGAAAATAATACTCCAGGACACTTTGTTGTGGCCTTTCAGTACTTAAAAGAGGCTTCTAAGACTGATGGAAAAAGACCTTTTTGCCAGGGATTGCAGTGAAAAGACTAGGGGCAATGGTTTTAACCTGAAAGAGGATAGGTTCAGATTGGATATAAGAAAGAATTCTCTTACTGTGAGGATGATGATACATTGGAAACAGTTGCCCACAAAAACTATGAATGCCTGGAAGTTTTCAAATTCATATAGGATAGGGCTATAAGGAACCTGATCTAGTGGAATATGTCCCTTCTTATGGCAGGTACATTGGATTAGATGATCTTTAAAGGTCCCTTCCTCCCCAAAACCTTCTATGATTCTATGCTCAAATTATTTGATTTCAAACTTCTCAGATTAATTTAATTATGTATGTACTAAGGTTTTTCTCTCTTTTTAATGCTTAATTACTGAATTATTGGAAATCTGATTTTAAGTTCATCTCTGATAACTACTGACATATGGCTTTTACAGTCTAAGATCTCCAAATATGCTTCAAAATATGTCTTTTTAATACATGTTGCTTGGATTTTCAATAGCTTTGACTCTCAGGTCATGACAAAATATGTGTGAAATTACACTTGAGGTATAGAAATGCTCCAATTAGCCCCATTCTGACCCAAGTGGCTTAGCGAAAGACTCATGAAGGTATAAACTTGGCTAAATTTATTTTCTTCTGTATGTTCATCTGGTCATTTGAGTATTTCTAATTCTTCTGTGCCATGGAGACTAGACAGCACAGTTGTTCTCTGACCTGGTGGAATTTGTATTCATTTTAATGTTAAAAAGTTAAGACCTAAAGTACAAGAAAGTAAGTATAATCAGTTCTCAATAAATATTTATGTGCCTAAATATAACCTTTTCTTTTTTCACCCTAGTGTGGTGGATTGACTTTGATTAAATGCTGGTACCCACCAGAGCTACTCCATCATATCCACTCCTCAGTGGGAGAAAAAGTAAGCAAAAGGCTAATGGGTTGAGATCAGGACAGGGAGAGACCATTCAACAATTAACCCCATGTGGCACTACAGGCTCGGGGCAGAGTGACTGAAATGCTGCCTAGCAGAAAAGGATCTGGGGTGCTGGTCAGCAGCTGACTGAATGCAATCCAACAGTGTGGCTAGGTGGCCAAGAAAGCCAGTGGCATCCTGGTTTGTATCAGAACTACTGTGGCCAGCAGATCCAGGAAAGTGATTCTTCTCCTGGATGTGGCACTGGTGAGGCTACACGTCAAGCACTATGTCCAGTTCTGGGCTCCTCAGTTCAGGACCAACACTGAGGTGCTGGAGTGAGTCCAGAAAGGGGCAAGGAAGCTGGGTCTAGAAGGGTCTAGAGGGTAAATCCTATGAGGAGTGGCTGAGGGAGTTGGTGTTGTGTAGTCTGGAGGAGTCTTATCACTCTCTAGAACTACCTGAAAGGAGGTTGTAGCCACGTGAAGGTCAGCCTCTTTTCCCAGGCAACCAATGACAGGATAAGAGGACAAAGTCTCAAGCGGCACCACTGGAAAGTCAGGTTTGACATTAGGAGGAATTTCTCCACAGAAATGGTGATTAAATATTGGAATGGATTGCCCAGGGAGGTGATGAAGTCACCGTCTCTGGAACTGTTCAAGAAAAGACTGTATGTGCTCCTTAGTGCCATGGTCTAGTTAACATGGTGCTGTTCAGTGAAAGACTAGACCCAGTGGTCTCAGAATTTTTTCCCAACCTAACTGACTCAATGATTACTGTCACTGGCAAAACAGACTTGACTTGGGTAAAAAAATCATTTATCAACAATCAAAACAGAATAGGATAATGAGAAAGAAAATAATGTCTTAAAATACTTCCATCTTCCCCTCCATCCTGGGCTTCACTTCCAAATTCTCTGCCAACCTCCTTCCCACAGCAGCTCAGGGAGACAGGGAATGGGGGTTGTGGTTAGTTCATCACGACTGTTTTTGCCACTCCTTCTTCCTCAGAGGTAGGATTCCTCACACTCTTCTCCCTTGTCCAGGATGGGGTCCTCTGCCATGGGACACAGACTTCCATGAACTTCTCACACATGAGTTTTTCCTGTGGGATGCAGTTCTTCAGAAACTGCTCTACCATGGGGTCCTTTCACAGACTGAAGTCCTTCAGAAGCAGATTGCTCCAACATGTATCCCTCCCATGGGTCAGAAGCCCTGCCAGCAAACCTGCTCTAGCATGGGTTCCTCTCTCTACAGGGCCACAGGTCCTGCCAGGAGCCTATTCCAGGCTTCCCAGGGGATCAAAGCATCCTTCAGATGGATCCACTTTCTCTTCAGTGATCTCTGTGGGCTGCAGGTGGATCTCTGCTCCACTGTGGACTTTCATGGGCTTCAGGAGGACAGCCTGCCTCACCATGGCTGTGGGGGAATCTCTGCCCTGGCACCTGGATCCTCTCTGACCCTTTCTCCTTCACTGAATTTGGTGTTTGCAGAGTTGTTTCCCTGAAATATTCTCACTTGTCTTTGACTGCTACTGCTCTCATGCAGCAGTTTTTTGCCCTCCTTAAATCTGTTGCTACAGAGGTGCTATGACTGTTGCTGAGGGGCTCAGTCTTGGCCAGCTGGCATGAACTCTGTTGGACATGGGGGAAGCTCCCAGTGACTTCTCACAGAAACAACTCTTGCAGTCCCCCCTACCAAAACCTTGCCATGTAAACCAAATAGACTCAGCACTGAAGATAATCTGATAAAATATCTAGGCATACTGTATTCTCTTCTAGTGTTTTAAAGGTGGATGCCAAGCTGATATTTCATGAAGTCAGGAAAATTGTAGAGATTTATGTCAGAATGTACGGAAGTAGAAATTTAATTTTGAGACCATACAAGTTACCCCCCATCAAAAAAAAAAAAAAAAAAAGAAAAGAATCACAAAAAGAATTTTTATTGTGAATCTGTTAAGTCAGGAGTAAATCTTTAAAGTTAATGTGAAGCTCTCAGTTTCCTCTCTTGTTTAGAAGATATTCACCACCCTTATTTCTTTGATATGTTGACTAACTGACAGACCTCCACTCAGCTGCTCTCTCACTCTCTTTCCTCAACAGGATTAAGGGGAGAAAAGAAGATGAAAAAACTACCCTCCTCATGGGTCAAGACCAGGATAGGAACACTACTTAGTAATTGCCATCAAAGTTAATTTAAATTATTGTTGATTAAAGACATAGTAGGATTATGAGAAACAAAGAGAAAAAAACCCCAAACAAACAAAAAACAACAAAACAACAAAAACCAAAATACCTTCCCTCCTCTCCACCCTTTTTTCCCAAGGTCAACGTTATTCTTTCATTCCTAGCTCTTCTACCTCCCACTAGCCCCCGGAGTAGCTCAGGGAACATTGGATATGGGGATTATGGCCAGTTCATACCAACTACTCTCGGCCAGTCCTTCCTCCTCACATGGGCCACTTGCTGATTAGTTCGTTCCCCAACATAAGTCTCATTTCTCTGTTGTACACACAGTGTAGGGTGCACAAGCACAGCATCTTTTGTGGGCTCATTTATCTTCAGAATTTCATTTGAATATTTGATACTTACACTGATTTTCTCCTTGGAAGAAGGAAAAATTCTGAGACAGCTTCAGATCCTCCTCCAATATATCTCTATGTTCTTCACAATGTCCTCCTGAGTCTCCTTTATCTTACATAAATGGTATGTTCCTAATATTTTCTGACATTGTACAATGAACCTATAATGTCAAGGAAACAAAGCAAATTTGGAGTGAGGAGATTGAATGTGAAAGCTTCTTGGAAAAGTGACTACATGCATCCAAATCCAGAATGATTGATGAGAAAAGGTATTAGATTGTGTAATATTTTAAATGTGTGATATGCTATTAGTAAGGACTTGGAGTATCAACAGCAACCAGAGTTAAAGAGATTTGAAGATCTATTATCCAGATTTAGATCTCTTCCTCAAAAAGAATGTCACAAGAACAGAAAATACACACAAAGCTAGTTTATTGGATTGCTGGGTCTCTGTATGTTGAATTAATTTGTTTTGTAAAAAAATACTTCTGTATTGAGTTTGCATAACAAGACTTTGGTAGTTGGAGTGGCTGTATGGGTTGCCAGTATGTGACAACCTGGCCTTGAGAACTTCCACAGAAATGGTATTCACAACTTCTCTGGGCAACCTTTCTCAGTAGCCTCATAAGGAATAATTTTCTAATATCTAATCAAACCCTACTCTATTTCAGTTTAAAGTCATTCCCCTTTGTCCTATAACTACATGCCTTTCTAGAAAGTCCCTCCTCATCTTTTCTGTCTGCTCCCTCTAGATACTGGAAGGCTGCTGGAAGGTCTCTCCAGACCCTTGTCTTTTCCAGCAACAGCAACTCACTCAGCCTCTTGTTTTAATATAATGTTTCCTTCATAAGTCTATTAGTTTGTGGGTTTGTGCTTTGTTGGTGGTGGTTTTTTGTTTGTTTGTTTTGTTTGTTTTTGGTTTTTTTGTTTTGTTTGTTTGTTGTGGTTTTTTGGGTTGGGTTGGGTTGGGGTTTTTTGTTTGTTTGGTTTTATGTCTGTTTGGTTTTGTTTTTGTGGGTTTTGTTTGGTTTTGTTTTGTTGTTTTTGTTTTGTTGGGTTTTTTGTTTTGTTTTTTTTTCTTGTTTTTGTTTGTTTGTTTGTTTGTTTGTTTTGTTTGTTTTTTTTGTGTTTTTTTGTTTTTTTTGTTTTTTTGGGGGAGTTTTTTTTTGTTTTTTTTAGATTACAGACCAATAGAGTCAATGGCTTCCACAAACTTCAGCTTGACTGAAACTATACTTCCTATGCTTTTCAATTTTGCTTCAACTTTTTTTCTTCAGTACGTAAACCATATAAAAAGAAGAACTCTCATTTTTTAAGAGTTATAAAAGGAAAGATTTTATCCTGAGATGTGTTGCCAAGAGATTCTCCACTGTGACCCTTGAGCTATGCTAATTTGAGTTAAATTTTTGTCTAGGTACTTGGGGATTTTTTACAGTCCTTAGTAAAACCTTCTAAGGGAAATTAAATGCAGCTTTCAGTACTTTCTTTAGAAATAGAGATGTATTTTTCTGAGAAAGAGAATACGAACAATACCGCACACTACCTATAAAGGGAGAATTATTTTCCCAGCAGGTTCTTACAAAAATGTGAACAGAAGTCTGACTGTTGCTGTTCATATAACTTTCTACTTTCACTCTGCTTTATTACTTTAATTATACCAATGATGACATGGAAACATTGAACAAATACTGAACCACAGAAAGTATCTTATTTTAAAGCACAAAATAATAATAGAAGTCTGGTATTACTGACTATTGTTTGTCATTACTGTTTGAGTATTTCATGGCAAATACAGTAACTTGTCAAAATTTTGACAACAGGAACTAAAATGAACTTGATGACTAGTCTTAATATATGCCTCTATATGATTCTATTAGAACACACACACAAATGTATCTAAGGACAGTGAGAGAAACTATTTTAATTTAAAAAAAATCAGTGAAAAACAAAATCTAATCATGTATATAATTTAGTAAATACCAGCTACATACAAAAATGTTCTGAACATTATTTCAAATTAAGTAGCTAAGATTTGTGAGCTTGATGATTACTTTTTTATATGCTTGTTTAAAATGAGATTCTTTCTCAGGCCAGTTGAGAACTAAAAAAAAAGATTTGGGATTTGGTAATTTTTTTGATACTATACTTCACAAAATTAAATTTATTCAATGAATTTTTCCTTGATTTATCAACATATGTATTTAAATTGTCTGAAACTTGCAGAGGATAAATTTAATTGTGTAAAATAGAAATGGAAGTGTGCCCACTGAGGTTCTACAACACCATCATTAGATTTAGTTTTAGTTTTAGTTAACTTGTTATTCAGGCAGAACTGGAAATATAATCAGATTGTGTTAAATTGGTTGAGACCTATAAGGTCATTGACGCAAATTTAAAGGGCTAAGAAATATCATAAATATGAATAGAAAAAATAAAATGAGATTAAACCTTGTGAAGGCAGGATAATACCTCCAGAAGAAAATTAAGAAGGACAACTATTTCTGCTGAGGCTTTGTCTGGACCCAGGGGTGCTGATCCACAGCTGGCTGAACACAATCCAGTGATGTGCCCATGTGGCAAAGAGGGTCAATGACATTCTGGCTTGTATGAGAAATATGTGGCCAGCAGGACCAAGGCAGTGATTGTCTCCCCGTAGTCAGCATTGGTGTGGCCTGATGTCAAATCTGTGTCTAGTTTTGGGCTCCTCCCTACAAGAAACACATTAAGGTTCTGGAGCATGTCCACAGAAGGTCAGTGAAGCTGGTGAAGGGTCTGGAGCACAAATCCTGTGAGGAGCAGCTGAGGGGTCTGGGATTGTTTAGCCTGGAGAAAAGGAGGCTCAGGGGTGACCTTATCACTTTCTACAACAACCTGGGGAATGTAGCAGGTGGGAGTTAAACTCTTCTCCCAGGTACAAAGTGAGCGAGATGAGAAAAAACAGTCTCGAGTTGTACCAGGGGAGGTTTAGATTGCATGTTAGGAAAAATACCTTCACCGGTAGTGTGGTCAGGCATTGGAACAGGCTGCCCAGGGAAGTGGTTGATTCACCATACTTGGAAGAGCTCAAAAACCCTGTGGACATGGTACACAGGGACATGGTTTAGTGGTGAACAAGGTAGTGCTGGGTTAATGGTCAGCCTTCATGACCTTAAAGGTCTGTTCCAGCATTAATGATTCTGTTGTTGTATATTGGCCAATATGAATATATTACAGGATTATAAGTAATAATAATGTGTATTTCTAACCAAGCCTGAAGGTCAGACCTTTTCTTTTGATGCATTTGTTGAGCTATATTTATGCATGCAATCAATTCACAGGAAGTGAAAAGCAGAGGGCGCATCTTGACAACTGTTCTCATGGTGCAACATAACTTTATATATCACTAAACATATACAGGCTGGACTAGTGGCATTATCTGGATGACCAACAATGACAACAGAATAATACTATATGAAGAATTTTATGTTCAAGTTGTGGTTAAAATATCTGCATATCACATGATCTATGGAACAATGTCTACTATAAACATTTCATCATTGAGAAAGAACTTGAGAAAGTTGAAATGGCCTCCAGTTGCATAAGAGGAGGTTTAGATTAGACATTACAAAATTTAAAAAAAAATAGTCACGGAAAGGATTTCAAAGCATTGGAACAGACAGCACATGGAAACGGTGGAGTCACCATCCCTGGAAGTGTTCAAAAAACATGTGAATATGGTATGAACAAGATGATGGTGCTAGTTTGATGGTTGGACTTGATCTTAAGCATCTTTTGCAACCTTAAAGATTCAACAGTTCTGTGATTCTATGAACATTATCATACAATGAGATGCTACTCAAAATTGGAATTTTTGATGTGATTTTGATTTAATATTTTTATGCAAATATATTTGAAAAAATCTTTAATTGTGGTCATTTTTGTAACAATAGCAGTTTTTAAAATATACAATTTACTGGATTAGGTGGGGCTCTTTGGAAACAATTGCATCTAGAGGTATACTAGAGACTTAAATTCCAGTCCAGGCCTTCAGTTCACCCACCTTCCACATCTCATCTTTATATGACTCAGGAACAGACTAGACCCATCAACACCCTATAAGTCTTTGTTTTTATGGAAACAAATCTGGGTATGGGTCACAAAATTGAATAGTCTTTAAGAAGTGCCCCTTCAAGATATCAAGACTCCACTGTCCGTGCACACACTTTATATATTGAAGCAAATAAAGACAAAGGTAGCCTCAAAATACAGGTTGGTAAAAATGATAAAGCATATGAAGAAAATCAGGAAGGTAAAAGTTTATTCCTCTTGGCTAGTTCCAGATGGGCAAACTAGGAATATATTTTTTATTTTATTTTTGCCTTCTTTTTTTAATGTTTTTCAGAAAGTCTTAAGTAGCAGATCAAACAGTGCATCATACAAAACAAGCTATTGAATGAAACATTTAACAGTTTGTCAAATACAGCTATTCAGCCTATTCTCAGCAATACATTGAGATTGTAGGCAGACATCACATCAGTTACTAGGTTTTACATTCTTTTTTGTACACGAACTTTCCTGTTTCCTCCAAGGACTGCTAGGACTCATGTTAGAATTTAAATACAGCCTTCAGTTTCAAAGAAGTCATTTTTTGACAAGCAGAGTGGTGAAAGAGAGTGTTACACTCTGTTTTTTTCTAGAAAAAACCTTCTAGGAAAAGAACAAATGCAGTTTATCACTAGTGTGGATCCTGATCTTAGAAATACAAGTGGGAAGAAATATGGTGGACTCAGAGTCCTTCTGACTTACATTGTCTGATTTTTATTTTGCACATTCTCTTCCTTTGCGGCAATAGTAAAAAGCCAGAATGACTACTGTTTCAGAGTCTTCAGTGAGAAGCTGAAGGCAGGAGTGGAAAGGGAATTAAAGCAAGGAACTGGAGACAGAGATGACATGGTGACAGAGAAGATTCTGTAAGGAACAATGAACAGATCAGTCAAACCTTGGAAATTATGGAAAGAGCTTTTCAATGAAGAGAAGACAGGGTCTGCTACCACCCAGAAAAGTAGTGTCTTGACTGAAACTGAGCCAAGAAGTAGGATGTGCCTGCAATGATGCAGTCAACAGGGGCAGATTGCTTATAATGGTTTTTATAGTCTAACATAGTAACTTCAGCAATTTTTTATTTTAAAAAATAATGCAATCTAGTGCTGCAGATTCAGCTTAAGAAGTATGGGCAGGTGTTACAGTGAGTTGTCAAGGTTACTGAATTTGTTGCTAGGAGGATTTGATGTTAGAGCTGGGTTTTCCATCCTCATAAGGATGGAGCTATTTCTGTGTTTCTCTCTCCAGCCATCTACCTTCATGGTAGCCCTTACTCTGGTACATGAAACAAAGGGCTATTTTTTTGTCCAGCAGGGAAGTCCTTGATTTGTCAACCTGTTGTCACAGGCAGCAGTCCTAGAGCTGTAGATACAAAATGACAGCCAGTACTCATCAGACCATGAGACAAAGTTCAGAGCTCATGTCTTGTAATAGCAAAAATTGTATCTGCTAGGCTATACTTTGGACTGAAATTACTTTCAAAGTACTCTTAATTAGGAGCACAATCACCTGCATGTGAGATGCCTGCATGATCATCTGATGGAGGCTGACTATTTTTTCATTGATCAGAAGTTATCAGGGAAAGAAAAAACACATGGGAGAGAAATAATTCATCTTTATAATCTGCCCTGAGCAACTCAACTGGAGTGGTAAATGTTTACACTAGGATAACACTGGCAAATGTTATTTTATTTTTTTTTATTATTTCTGATGTATTACAAGAGGCACTCTAAATTACATTCCTGTCATTAGAGCTTAGCTCTTAGAAATAATATTTTTCAAAGAACACTCCCTTTATTCTCCTTATTTTTTTTATTTCTTTCCTCTTTCTCTTTCCTGCTCCTCCCCCTGCCCCTTGAAGTCTTTGAGCTTTAACATAAAAAGAAATTCAGTAAAGGAACTCAATGCAAAGCCTTTCTTGAATCCCTTTGCAGCTATACAACCTGAAATGAATAGTTCAAATCTATGGTTAAAGACTGAGAAAGAACTTCTTACAGTTACAGGTTACATCAAAATCTGGCAGCCTTTGATCCCCACCATCAGCATCAATCTGTGTTAGTTAAAATCTGACCCTTGGTATTCACAAGGCGTTCACTGTACACAAGTTTTGGATAATGAACAAAGTCAACTAGTATTCTTCACACATATTCCTCAAAGTTTGTTGACACTATTTGGAAGTATGCTTAACTGTTGCCTTCCACTGCCCATAACATCACTGGCAAAATCTATTTTGTTTCATGTCACTTATTTCTGACCTCAGATATTCATCAACTCTTGTGTTTGGTAATTGGGTAAAATTATCAGGAACAACTCTTAACTACTCTTGATAACTAGTCACACTGACTATCTGCTGCAGTCCTGAGTCACGAAATATTTTACATACAGGCAACAGGACCTTTACTAATTACGGTCTAACAGCTGCTATGGTGTAGAATGTTCATCTGGCTGTTTGAGGACTTTTAATGTCAAACTTGAGCTTGTCTCTTATGGCTTTTTAAGTCCGTTTTTTTCTTCCTTGTTGCATCATATACTTAACTGTAAAAGTAGAGGGAAAGCAGCAGAAAGATGAAACACAAATACAACCACTCTTACAAATGAGAACAAGAAGAACCTAATCCTGATGAATGCTCTCAATTACTCTTTTAGGTAAAATTTCCCATATCTTCAAGCAGTAATGTGGAACTACACTCATGCCAAGTGCAAGCAGCAATTAATTCTGCATCTGTCTCCATCCAGTCCTATTTTCTTCTCTTATCTTCTCTAAATTCATGGGAAATCCTCATGTTCTGAGGGTTCAGTTCTGTAGCCCAGCCTCTACCAGATAAGGCAACTTAGACCTGTATTTCTAAAGAGCAGGCCCTTTCTTCACATATTTTAACTAATCTTAGCTTGAGAATTTCAAGAATGATGACGGCAGCTTTTCTGCTTGTAGTAGGGTGACCTTGGCTGGGTGCCCAGTGTCCACCAAGCTGCTCTATCAGTCCCCTTCCCAGCCAGACAGCAGAGGGATGTTCAAACGGAAAATGATTCCAAGGCTGAGGTGAAGGCAGTTTTGCTAAAGCAAAAGTGAAAGTGAATCTTGTTCAGCTCTATCCCTGCAAGCTTCAGCACAAGCAGGGCTTCAGCACACATAACAGATGCTCAGAAGACAAACATTGCAAGTAACAAATGTCCCTTTCCTTCCTTCTCCTTTCCTTACCTTTTGTATCTGAAATGACTCTATATAATATGGAATATCCCTTTGTGTCCACTCCCAGGATCTTGCTCTCAATGGGGCAGGAGAAAGGAGTGTTGAGACAGTGATGGTGCTGTGCTAGTGCTGCTCAGCAGCAGCCAAAACACTGGCGTGTTATCAGTACCTTTGTAGAAAACAGTGCAAAGCACAGCACTGTGAGGGCTGTTGTGGGAAAATGAACTCCATCTCAGTCAGACGTAATATACTGCTGGAAAAATTAAAAGCACAAAGTTTTACTGCAAAGCATATCCTGAAAACAAACAAACAAGAAAAACCTCTTTCTCTTTAAAGTTCTGTGAAATTTTGGAAAGGAGACCAGCTGGTCATGTGGGAAATTTACCTGCAAGACCCCTCTACCTGGATTAGTTTCTATTGGGTTCTGCTCTGCTTGTACAGAGCCACACACAATCTCCATTACACCAGTGAGTGCTCTCCACAGGCTGCAAGATATGAAGGCAGCAGGCTTCAGAGGGCAATAATTTCAAGGTAATAAAGGAATGCTGAGCACAGCAGACTGTCTCTGATTTGCCTGGCCACGTTTTGGTAGTGGAGTGGCTACAAGACTGGCTTCTGTGAGAAGCTGTCAGAAGCTCCTTCCATGTCTGGCAGAGCCAATGCCAACTCCAGGATTGGTTCACTGCTGGCCAAGGTTGAGCCAATCAGCAATGATAGTAAGACCTCTGGTAACACCTGGAATAATATAGTTGAAAAGGAAAAAATTATTGCACAAGTGTAATTGCAGCCACAGGGGAGTGGAGAGAGAATATGTGAGAGGAACAACTCTACAGACACCAAGGTCAATGGAGAAGGAGGAGCTCCAGGCACCAGGGCTGAGATTCCCCTGCAGCTCTTGGTGAAGACCATGGTGAAGCAGCTGTGCTCTTGCAACCCATGGAAGTCAATGGGAGGACAGAAAGCCAATTGCAACCCATGGAGGAGACCCACACTGGAGCAGCTGGATGCTTGAAAGGAGGCTGTGAACCTGTCAGAAGCCCATGCTGGATCAGTCTCTGACAGGAACCTGCAGACATCTTGAGAGGAGAAGGTTTTCTGGTAGGATTTGTGTACCTGTGGAGAACTCACACTGGAGAAGCCTGTGCCTAAAGGACTGAATTCTGTGGAAAAGTAACCCATGTTGGAGCAGTTTCTGGAGAACTGCTGAACATGACTCACACTGGAGAAGTTCATGGGAGATCTGTCTTTCATGAGAGAGATCCCACACTATAGTAGGGGAAGGACTCTTCTCCAGCAGCAGGAGGAAGAATTACATGTGATGAACTGATCATAACCCCCATTTCCCTGCACCACTGGAGGGGACAAGGTAGACTCTGTAAAGGAGGGAGCGATGGAGGTAAGATGTTTTTAAAATTTATTTCATTTCTTATTATTCTGCACTGATTTTGATTAGTAATAAATTCACATAATTTTCCCAATTCAGATCTCTTTTCCTATGATGGCAATCAGTGAGTGATCTCTCCTGGTCCTTATCTCAACCTATGAATCTTTGTTATATTTTCTTTGTCCAGCTGAGAAGTGTAGTGCTAGAGTGGCTTTGGTGACTGCCTGGATTCCAGCTGTGGTCAACCCACCACACAGATATACTGAGGGGATGACAGATTTGAGGCTTACTGACTAACAAGAATTACTTTTATAACTAATTATTGCCTTTTCCACTCTCAAGTGGGCATGACATCAATTGATGCTTCCGTTATTTCTATTGTTAGAACCTCAAAACAATGTACATAGAAAGAGGAATGTGAAGGTGTTCAACTCCAGATTTGTGGAGTTCAGCTCCAATTGTTGACTTCCAATTGTTGACTCCAATTGCTAAGTTCATTCCAGTTTTAGAATTAGATCAATCTTCTCACTGTGCTGTCCTCTTGTGTTTTGAATGGATACAAGTGAGGGTGGAGCTTCCACAACCTCTATGCAATTTTTTTCCAGTATTTGGCTACCTGTCATCATTTAACAAAGAAAAATATCTCTTAGTATCTGACTGTGGTTTCTCTTTCTGGAACTTGTATCTGTTGGATTTTGCTCTTTTGCTGTATAAATTTCCCATCAGACATTTATATGCAGGAAGAAGATCCCACTGTAATCTGCTTCTCCCAAGACTGAACGAAACCATTTTTCTCAACTTCTCATTATGGATGATGAGCTGTAGCTCCCTAAAGATCTGATCCACTTTTCACTGTACTTTCTCTAGTTTGCTGATACCTTTCTTGTACAGGCTAGCCTTGAACTGGACACATTCCATGTGGAGTCTTAAAAGTGCTACATCGATGGGAATGACCCCTTCACTCAAATTGCTGTGTTCTTGCTCATAAAGGCCGGTATGCAATTGGCCTCTGCTGCACATCCATACTTCTGTTCAACTTGTTGTCCAACAGGACTTCAATGCTAATTTCAGCAGAATGACTTTCCTTGCAGCTGACACACAGGCTGTACTATTGCATAGGTTTATTTCATTAACCTCAGGGGCACTGCAAGTGACTGACTACCAGTTATACTTCGAATAGTTTATAATTTTGCATTGTCTTACAGTACTTCCATGTTGTTGCCAGCTGAACAAATCATCATCGCTAAGGAATGCCTCTTATCTGTGGGAAAGCACATAATCACTTTGTTTTATTCTCTTTTATTACAGCAACCTATTTGGTCATGCTGTTTTTTCCTTTACGTCCTCTGAGCTGTATTTGTCCTTGTCTGCCTACCTTTGACTTCAGGAGTTGAGACTTCCTAAGAAAGAAGATGTGACTATTTTTCTCTCTCATCTTTTGTCACTATAAAGATAGTCTTTTCTCATAAAACTGAAATTCCCATCTCTAGTTCTGTACTATATAGGATGAAGCTGGTGATCAGATGTTCTATTGTGTGGTTAGTTGAGTGATATGGGTTGTTTTGTAAGTGAAAAAAAGAAACAGGAATATTGTTCAGAGCTACTGCCCTAGATATAAGGTGCTGATGGTTAATTGTGGATGAAGATATTTAAATTCAGTGAGCAGGTGTGGTTTCTGATTGTGGCAGTGTTTGTGCAATCCTGTGGCTCCAACCTTAAACAGAAAGAGGTGGATCAAGGAAAAGCAGTGACACTCTTGACACAGTGCAAGCAGCCATACTGTTGGTTGATACTTAGTGTCACTCCAAATAAGTTAAATTGTTTATTCACTTAATTCCAGGAGAATCCAATGAATCTGTCCTGAGAGTGAAAGTGCTTGAGGAGTATTTTAACAAGGTAAAAAAATCTGGCCAACTCCGAGTCTACAATGTTAGTCAGCTATTTTGAATGCATGTTCCTTTTAGCTAAAATTCACAAAACACATTTCTGATTTTTATTCAAGAATTTTTTGTAGGACTGGTCTATTTGTAATAGTTTTTATGATGCTGAAATCAAAACAGAATTTGCATACACTATAGAACTATCCACAGTCCCTATGATGAGATAGTCCTAAACTCAAAAGGACTTGTTCATTTTATGAGGCCTAATCATAGCCTCAAGGTGAGTATATTGTGATGAACCATACTCTTGAGTTCTGACAAAAAAATCCAAGTGAGGCATATGATGCAGCCCAGAAATGATCTCAGGATAGAAGGGCTCACAGATGTGGATTGCTTGGGTTCAGTGTGATGATTCGGACTTCATCATAGAGGCCTAAGAAATGCTTACCTCCAGGCAGATGACATCCTTCACAACAGGGGAATGGTGTAACTACCATGTTGCATGAACCCATTTTCAAAGTGTAGGATTTAGCTATATTCTCAGAGGGGAAAAAAAAAAAACAAAACCAAAAAAAACCCAAAACCAAACCAAACCAAACCAAACCAAAAAAAAACCAAACAAACAAATAAAAAAAAACACAACAAAAAAACCCCACAAAACAAAACAAAACAAACAAACAAAAAAACCAAAACCAAAAAAAACAACCAACCAAAAAAATAACACAGAAGTCTGCAGTGAGATCTCAAAGCAGATTCCATGTTTGTTTAAAGCACTTTTTTCTTCGTTTGCCTTCGTATTCTTTCAAGGTGGAGAACTAGAAGGGGTACCAGTTTTCTTTTCTCCCTAGAATTTAGGTATTGCTCTTGAAGTCACTTTCATGGAAAAGATTAAATTCTATTTGTAGCACTCTGGAACAATATCCTGGCAAATAAAAAGCTGGCAAACTTTCTTGCTGTATGGACAGGATCTCAACCTGGCTGTAACTTCCTTGAGAACCTAGGTAACTTGCAGATCCTTTTGTTGCCCATGCTGAAATTCACATTCAGAAATATTGATGTAAGTTGTTATACTGGTATTTGTCAACTGTAAGGAACAGTGGCTTTTCTTGACAAGGCAGTTTCAATGTATTTGCCCTATTCTAGTTCTATTCACAATAGATACCTCCATAAATCTGAGTCAGGATGGACGGCATAGATGTATGTGTTCTACAACAGGTCTGGCTCTGTTTCCAGACTAGTCTTGATATCGTTAACTAATGTGTTTTCATTCTAGATACTGGCTGCTGAGACAACACTAAAAGGTCCAATACCATAACGCATTGCAAGAAACCACTGTCCCAAATCTGCATCTAAAGAAGGTTAGCAACCATCCCCAGAAACATTCCATAGCAGTGAATTTGAAGAGTGAGTAGTGTAAGTAGGAAGCGTTTGTGAAAAACACTAGCTCTGAGGAGGCCAGTTAAATTTTAGCATAGGCACAAAAAAATGAAATCAATATAAACAGACAATATAAACTCATAAAGCTGTTATTTTCCTAAAAGAAGGATAAATTGACCTGAAATTGAGTAACGACACAGTTAAGAGCAGTTGATTGCTACTGTATAATAGAAACAACAACAGAACTCTGTGGCGTGTTTTAGCTCAGAGAATTCCATTATGATTTCAGTAGTTTTATGAGTCTTCTTAAATTCTGTTATTAATTATAAAATGGTAGTATATAAAAGTG
The DNA here is from genome assembly GCA_013399695.1 of Formicarius rufipectus. Lineage (NCBI taxonomy): Eukaryota > Metazoa > Chordata > Aves > Passeriformes > Formicariidae > Formicarius > Formicarius rufipectus. The sequence continues at coordinate 352,263 of VXAU01004446.1, forward strand.
AGTTTGGAGGTGAGGCACCCAACTACCAAAAGGCAAAAGGAGAAGTTACAGTGTAAATTTTATACTGATGGTAGTACTATATTAAAAAAAAAAAATAATAGAAACAACAACAAAACCCAACAAAATGAAAAACCACACAAATGAACAAACAAATCCAACAAACTAAAAATGGTGATAAATGAGAGGAAATGTAACAGAAAAGGGACACAACTGTGAAGATGGAAACAGTCTAATTAGAAGTTTTCATGTGCTAATTATTCATAAATCATTCATTTGACCAAAAAAAAAAA
>VXAU01004446.1:352584-370081 GCA_013399695.1 Formicarius rufipectus
AAAAAAAAAGAAAAAGCATGCTTTTAACAGACAGAAGAAAAATCTGGTCTGAATTTAGTGGTGGCCATATTTTGAGTAGGAGGATCAACTAGATAGCACTTTCCAATTGGAAAGATTCTGCAACTCTGTGACTTGTGGAATTTGTAGATATTCAAACAAAAGATGAATTACAGTTAAATGGGAAATCTTTAACCTGTAAGATCAAGAAATGCCATGAGCAGAAAATATTTTAGAGCAAGAAGGTAAATAATGGCAGAGTGAAATAAGAAAGGTGTGATTTTACTGTCTTTTGTCTTTGGGAGAGAACTGTACTTTGCTAACATATACCTTATGACATCACCAAAAATCTCTTTACATTCCAGTAGTGATATACGATCATGACTATCTGCTTAGTCAAATGAATAATGCAGTTCAAACATCAAGTTACATTGGTGAAAAGGGAAGCATAAAATCCATCATAATAAAAATGTAGAAAATAAAAAATGCACATTGCTTGGCAGTGTCAGCAGATGGTACAAAATTACTACCTTATGTGTTCTTGATACATAAAAAAATGCCAAAGGAACAGCTGCTTACTGGAATAGTTGTCAAATGTCAAACCCAGGATGAATATTTACAAATTTAGTGAAGGATTACCTAATGTCATTTCGAGTAGGAGATGTGTGCTGCTAAGAAAAAGAGGAATGCTTGTCCTAGAAATATTCAGAGTATCTTTTGTCAGCAGGGAAGAATAATGTTAGAGAAAGGAGCACTGATCTTGTCACACTAGGGGGAAAGATGCTACTACTACAAATCATTTATACAACAGACCAATCTTTATAATCAAAATGGGTTCTGGCACCAGATCTTGCTTTAACCCCTTTAAGGGAAATGAAGGAACCTTGTGCCACATAGTTTTACCACTAGATTAAAAGGAAGGAACCTTGTGCCACACAGTTTTATCACTGGATTAAAAGGAAGAGATTAGACAATGTTGTGGCAAAGGAGGTTAAGAATTCTATTTTTAAAATCTCATAGGTGGAACTGAAGATGATTTTAATTAGAAGAATAAATAGAGAATGATGAAGACATTGGAAGTGAGAAAAAAGTTGAAGATGATAAAGATAATGACAGCATGGGAGATAATGAAGAGATGTGGTAAGTAAAAACTGAAAGGCAATAGTAATAAAATCTAAGAGAAGAAAATAGACTGATTTCTTGGCCAGCCATTAATGGAAAGTTGCTTTCTATTAGTTAAGGGTAACAGGCATCTAATAAAACCTTATTTTATATCACCACCTTTTTTTCAGGAGTAGATAAAGCTAGCACAGTATATTTTATGTAGCATTATACTGTATCTATCGCAGAAGAACTCCTACCTGAAAGCCAATGTGGTTCAAGAGCCAATAGGAGTATGGCGGATATGGTGTTTGTTCTCAGACAACTGAAAGAGAAGTGTAGGGAACAGAACAAAGGACTCTACGTAACTTTTGTTGACCTCACCAAAGCCTTTGACACTGTGAGCAGAAAAAGGCTGTGATAGATCTTGGAAAGATTAGGATGTCCTCCCAAATTTCTCAAAATGATCATCTTGTTACATGAGGATCAGCGCGGCCAAGTCAGATATGTCAGTACTCTCTCTGAGCCCTTTCCAATAAGCAATGGTGTGAAACAAGGTTGTGTTCTCGCACCAACCGTATTCACAATCTTCTTCAGCACGATGCTCCAAAGGGCCAAGGCAGACCTCAATGAAGAAAATGGTATCTACATCCAGCATCGTACCGATGGAAGCCTCCTCAACCTAAGGAGGCTGAAGGCCCACACTAAGACCCTAAACCACCTTGTCCATGAGCTGCTTTTTGCTGACGATGCTGCCCTCATTGCCCACACAGCAACAGTTCTGCAGTGCTTAACATCCTGCTTTGCAGAGGCTGCTGAGCTTTTTGGGCTGGAAGTCAGCCTGAAGAAGACAGAAGTTCTCTATCAACCTGCACCTCAGGAAGTTTTCCATCACCCCCACATCACCATAGGAGAATCAGAGCTTAAGTCAGTCCAGCAGTTCACTTATCTGAGAAGCATCATTTCCTCGGATGGTAGGATTGACAAAGAGATTGACAACAGGTTAGCAAAGGCATACAGAGCTTTTGGAAAACTCTGGAAAACTCCATAAAAGAGTCTGGCACAATAAACACGTGAAGAAAAGTATGAAGATCTACAGAGCCATCGTACTGTCTACTCTTCTCTATGGGTCTGAATCTTGGGTCATCTACTGCCACCACCTGCGATTTCTTGAATGCTCCCACCAGCGCTGCCTCCGTACAATCCTAAACATCCACTGGTCTGATTACGTGACTAATGTGTCTGTTCTGGAACAGGCAGAGGTCACCAGTATCGAGGCCATGCCGCTGAGAACACAGTTGCGCTGGACAGGGCACGTCTCCAGGATGGAGGATCACCACCTCCCTAAGATTGTGCTCGACAGTGAACTCACCACCAACTGCCACAAGAGAGGAGCCCCCAAGAAGAGATACAAGGACTCACTGAAACAACACCTCAGCCTTGGCCATATTGACCACCATCAATGGTCCACTCCAGCCTCCAATCTGGACATGTGGAGACACACAATCGAAAATGCTGCTGCCTCCTTTGAAACCACACACAGAATCAGTCTGGAGGAGAAAAGACAATGCAGAAAGATCCGTGCCTTGACAGTACCACCTACGGAGACTTTCTGCTGTGCCTTTTGCAACTGGACTTGCCTATCTCACATTGGTCTTATCAGCGCGCTTGCAGCAAGCATGGGTAAAACCCTCCCAAATCTTCGTTTGCGTAGTCTAGCCATGGTGATGATGATACTGTATCAGTGTTTTGTGCCATTAGAATGCAATGTGACAACTTCAGTACCAGCATTTCTAGAGCCAGAGTCATTATCTCATGACATGAGGGCTCCACATCATGTAAGGTGTGTACTCTCTAACATTTAAGCTTTGATTTTCATTAATGTCTTAGGAAATGTATACATAAGCTTGTCTAATAAAATTAATTATTCTTTTCTCCTAACTCCATCTTATTTACCATTTGACTGGTAACTTTGTTTCAGCGTAAACTAATGTTCAGCCAAAACCAATAGAGTCCTGATCAAAAATTAGAGCTCTGTGATACTAGTATAAAACAGGTAAGGGCACTGTAAAATATATACTGTAGAAATAAGCTCTTCAAATATATTCTTTCCTATTTGTACTGTATAATCAGACTCCAATACTTCTCAGTAATGACAGTTCAAAGAGTTTTGGTTTTGGAAAAAAATATTAATAAAATTTTATAATAATGTAAACATAGCATAGCTTGGCTTGGAAGACACCTTAAAGACTGCCTAATTCCAATTCTCCTGCCATGAACAGTAACACCTTCCACCAATGCAGGTTGCTCAGAGTCCCATCCAACCTAGTCTGAAACACTCCCACATGGGGATATCATGGGGCATTAACAACTCCTCTGGGAAACCTGTTCCAGTGCCTCATCCTCCTCACAGTAAAGAATTTTATCCTAATATCTGATCTAAACCTATTTTCTTTCCATTTAAAACTATTCCCACTTGTTCTATCAATACACGCCCTTGCAATAAGTCTCTCTCCAGCTTTGTTGTAAGCTCCCTTTAGGTATCAGAATGCTGCTAGAAGGTGTCGCTGCAGCCTTCTCCTCTCCAGGGGGAACAGCCACAACTGTCTCAGCCTGCCTTCACAAAAGACGTGCTCCAGTCTTCTGTTCATCTTTGTCGCCTCCTCTGGATTTGATCAATAGGTCCACATCCCTCTTATGTTGCAGGTCTCAGACCTTGATATAATTCAGGTGGGTTCTCGTGAGAATCACTCCCCAAAAATAAAATCTCCTCCACAAAAATAAAACTTTTTTTTTTTTTTTAATTACTGTAATTATGATCGAATTGCATGACAGTCTTGTTTATCTGTTAGTTATTGGTGGGATTTCAGAATTTGTATTATTTATTCTATAAATAGTTTTCTTAAGTTCCTTTAATGTGAATTTTCCCAGTGCTAGTTTTGAGACACTGTGTACACTTCTTTCCATCAACTTATATATTAAATGTTTATTTGAGGCACTTCATTTAAATTGTTTTGATTTTCTCCTTATTCTCAGTTGTTTCAGTTAAAAAATTAATCATGCAATCATAAGTAGGTTGTCTTCTCTGGCATCACTGTTCTCATTTGTGCTTAAATGTGGTGATGGAGAGTAGATTAATTTAAAATGAAAGAGACAAACAAGAAAATTGAAGCTTTCTAATCTACACAGAACCATGGTGTAATAGATGGGTGAGACACAGAAAAAATGCTTAGGAGAAAGCTTAAGTTGTAACCATTACATTTATAGAAAATTTTGATCTGTCAAGGTAGAGAATATCATTCACTGTAATGAGAAAACCTTATTTATAGTATAGGTGATGTAGGTATTTCATCTGCAGTTGTTATTAAAATAATATATGTATTTGTCAAAAAAAAGGGGGGGGAAGAGAGAAGAGTTTTGTTAAAAGAGAAGACTTTTTATGATGGAGACTTGCTACTTCTGCTATAATGGTTATGGTTAGAGTTGAATGCGATCTGAACAGCCTGAGAAGCTCTGACTTTCTCACATTCATTTAATGTGGTTTAATGTAAGTTACTTTTGTCATTTTGTTGGCTTGTTTGTTGGGTTTTTTTTTTTCTTTTAATGACGCATTATGAACCAAGAGAGAAGAAAAAAATATTAGTTTAGAGAGATTTTGAATTGGATTAATTTGTCAGATGACATAATTTTCTCCTATGTTCATCTCTCCTGATTCTAACAGTCAATTTTCTTTACCTGATTAAAAAGAGCATCCCTCCAGCTATATTTTAATTTTGTTTTGTATCCTTCCCTGCATTTATGCAAAACAGCTTTTGTTTTACTTTATTTGAGTAAGAACCTGGTTATTTTCTGAGAGATGTGGAATCATGCTTTTCTATATTGATTGACCTGTCTGTAAGACAAGAACATAGTAAAGCTATCAGACATAGTATCACTTCTTTAATTCAGATGGAGAAGTAGATATTAAAACTATTAACATATATTCAGAGGCATCAGTAAAAACTGTGGCCAGTGTTTACAGGAGCTCAGTTCTATTTCTAGTGTGTATTTCACAGAATCAGAAGAGGCATTGGTTATAGTGACAGTTGGCATTTGGATGAGTACTAGGTATATGGACAGACACTTTGCCCCTGTAGATGGTGAATACTCTCAAGATAGCAAAAGAGATAGATTAATTTGGGGTTTTCTGGATGTTGTCTTCATTCATAACTTAAAATTAATGCAGTTATTTTATCTTAACTACTTTAAAGATGCTTTCTTGGCAGGTTGACTTAAATATTGTCTTCTAGAGCCACACTGGTTCTATGGGAGGATGGAATACCAGAATGCCCAGTCTGTTCCCTCTGGGTATTTTCACACTAATTTTAGTTTTACAAGTCCCCCCAACTGAAAAGAAAAAAAAGTAAGGCATACATACTGTTGAATCAACAATAGATATTATGTTCTGCACCAAATATCAGCAATCACATGCAAGACTTCCTGAGACAGACCATAAGCAGCCTTGATGATATACTTATAACGTTATGGTGATAAGCTATTCTATGCTCTCCTAATGATATGATATATGAATTCCTTCTCCAAATTATAGAGGACCCAACAAGGAGAGGTGTTGTGCTGGATCTTGTTCTCACCAATGAAGAGGGGCTGCTGAGGAATGTGCAGCCTTGGTTACAGTGACTGCGAAATGATGGAGTTCAAGATCCTTAGGGCAGCAAGAAGGGTACAGAGAAGGTCACTACCCTGGTTTTAGGAGAGAAGATTATGTTCTTTTCAAGGTTCTGCTTGGTATTGTACCATGTGACAAAGCTATAGAGAGAAGGGGGGCCCAGGAAATCTGGTTTTGGGGGTTTGAAGATCACTTCCTCCAAGCTCAAGAGTGATGCATTCCAATGAATGAAAGATGGGAAAAAAATGCCAGGACGCCTGGGTGGATGAACAAAGAGTTCCTTGACAAGCTCAAACAATAAAAGGAAGCCTACAGAGGGCAGAAACAGGAAGGAGTACAGGGAGCTGTCTAAGAAGCCAGGGATCAGAATGGAAAAGCTGATAAAATTCAATATTTTGCCAGGGATGTCAGGGGCAACAATAAAGATTCTGTAGATATGTTAGTGATGAAAGAAAGACTAGGGAAAATATGAGCCCTCTCCAGAAGGAAAGAGGACACTTGGTTTTCTGGGATATGGGTAAGAATGAAGTACTCAATGAATTTTATGCCTCAATCATTACCTACAAGAGCTCCAGCCACACAACCTGAGTTGCAGAAAGCAAAGACAGGAATGAATGGTGTATCAGAAGACCAAGTTAGAGACCATATAGGGGACCTGAAGTTGCGCAAATCCATAGGATCTATTGAGATACATTTATGGCTCCTAAGGGAACTGAGAGAGGAAATGACTAAGCCACTATCCATAACATTTGAGGAGGCATGGCTGTCCAGTGAAGCATCCACTGAGTTGAAAAGGGAGAATATAAGCTTCATTTTTAAAATGGGAAATATGGAAGACTTGAGGGAACTATATGTTCTCACCACTGTGCCTGGCAAGATCATGGAATGTATCCTCCTGGAAGTGAGGTTAAGACACATGGAAAATAAGGAGGTGACAGCCAACATGGCTTCATTAAATCATACCTGACAAATTTGGTGGTCTTCTGTGGCAGTGTTCTAGAGTTGGTGGATAATGGAAGAGCAACTGATGTCATCTACTCTGACTTGTGCAAAGCATTTTACACATGACATCCTTGTCTCTTAACTGCAGACTTATAGATCTGGAAGATGGACCACTTGGTGGGCAAGGAATTGGCTAAATTGTCACACTGAAAGCGTTGTGGTCAATGGCTCAACATTCATGTGGAAAGCAGTGATGAGTGATGTTCCTCAGGGGTTGATATTGGCACTGGCACTGTTTAACATCTTGGTCTGCAACAAGGAGAATCCGATTAAGTGAACCTTCAGCAAGTTTGTGAATGACACTAAACTGTGCGGTGTCAAAACCAAGCTGGAGGGAATAAATACCTTCCAACCCTGACAGGCTTAATAGGTGAGCCTGTGGATACCTCGAGGTTCAACAAGGCCAAGTGAAAGGCCCTACACCTGGGGCATCTGCTTATTGGGACAATCCAAAACATAAATACAGTCTTGGTGGAGAATGGATTGAGAGTAGCCCTGAGGTGAAGAACTTGGGTGTGTTGCTGGATGAGAAGCTCAAAATGACCTGGCAAGGTATGCTTCCATCCCAGAAAGCCAACTGTATCCTGGGCTGAATCAAAAGAAGCGCTGCCAGCAAGTGGAAGGAGATGATGCTTCTCCACTTCTCTGTTCTCATGATACCTCACTTAGAGTATTGAGTTCAGCTCCGGGGCCCTCAGCTGAAGAAGGATCTGGTCCTGCTAGACCAAGTCCAGAGGAGAGCCATGAAGATGATCACAGGGCTGGAGCACCTCTCCTATGAAGACTGGCTGAGAGAACTCTGCTTGTTCACCCTGGGGAAGAGAAACCTCCAGAGAGATCTTACAGCAGCCTTCCTGTAGCTAAAGGAAACTTACAGGAAAGCTGAAGAGGGACTTTGCACAAGGGCATGTAGTGGTAGGACAAAAGGAAATGGCTTTAAACTGAAATAGTGTAGTTTTAGATTAAACATAAAAGAGAAATTCTTTACAGTGAGGTGAGGCACTGGAATAAGGTTCCCATAGGACTGCTGGGTGCCACATTCATGAAAGTCTTCCAGGCCAGGTTTGGAGCTGCTTAATGATTATCCTTCCTTATGTTCATGAGGACTACGTTCGTCCAGAATGTCACTTAAAAAATAAACAAAAACAAAAGTATGATATATGTCCTTGTCCTTTTGAAGGATCAGACTGCAATGCTTTTTCACTGTTGAATGCTTTACTTGAAGTTGTTTTAAAGTTAGATAGATAGACGGTAATTTCCCTAGGTTAAGGAAACCTTAATTTACTGTAATCTAGTAAGGGACCAGGTCTTCATTCAAGCATCAGTGCATATGAGTTATTCACAAATTGCCTTGTATTCCAAGAAGACTTTTGTATCAAGGAATGGATCCAGTTTGGAGATTGGATCATCAACAAGTTCATAAATGACTATTTTATTTACAATATATTTTCTTGAGGACTGATGGTCTAAGTCTATTACAAATATTGGCCATAATCATGGAGAGGAAATTGTAACTATTGTTCTGCCAACTTTTCTCTGAGATTTTCTAAAGTATGTAACCATGTGACTCCAAATACCTTTTTATCCTTTCTCTTTTTCATATTGTTTTAAATTTTTCAGCAGCTTAAATTCAAGAGGAACAAATCTTTTAGTGCAGTTTTCTGAATGCACTTTAACCTGAATTTCTTTCTGTTATTTATAACATGGTTTATTACATGTTAGTATTATCACCTTCAAATAACATCCTTGACCTTATTACATGACTTCACATTGATCATTTGTCAGCAGAACTGCAGCTGTGTACATTACTGTATTTTTGTACTTAATATTGAAATGTATTGTTCATGCTTTACTTCTAAAATACAGTAATAAATGAAAAAAATATTGGCATACATACTAATTTTAATTTCAACAGAAGAAATGGTAATTTCAACACTGATGAATCCAAAGTAGTAAGAGAAGTTCTACTTGCTGTTTGGTTTATGATGATTCACAGATCATTGACAACAAAATAAATATAGGATAAATGAACTTCACGCAAATATTTCAAGTACATATATTATCATTCTTACCAGACAACAAACAGTAAGAAGAGGGTGTTAGAACTTCAAAATGACCATATAGCTACTGTTAAACTTGCAAAGTTTTTCTCTAATAAAGAAGATTTGACTAGTAAGCCTTTTAAGATGAGAATATATTTTTATTTTTTTAAACAATTTAATTTTCAAACTCTTTGCTCAGTATTCTCTTACAAAGCAAGCCTGTGAAAACTTACCACATGTAGGTACTCTTCCATCCTTAAGATAAATAGCTCTACAGGTATATCTTTACATCTCTCACACATAAAACATTTTTTTAATCTGTGTTTTATTTCAGCAAATTTATCTGAAAATTCAGACAAATTCATGCTACTTTTCATATTTACAAGACTGGATAATAAACCATGAATCTGTAGGAAAAAAAAAAAAAAAAGAACAGAATAAAATTCTTCAGACTTCAAGTTCAGTAGTAATAACCATGAGTTATTTAGATTTGCAGCAGAAATAACAGTGTACTCAAACAGCTTTATCAACCTTTTCTTCACTCATTCCTTTGCAAACATTTCTGAAGCACATCAAGGTTCATATAATTTAATATTTCACTGGCTTTCGTGGTTTCAATAGCAGAAAGCCCCAAACCCTCTAACTGAAAAAAACCCTTTATTTTTAGGTTTCTTCCATGTTTCTGTAAATGACATAATTTTGTGTCTCTAATCCATATTATATGTCACAGGCTCAAAACACCCAAGATAGAACAAAATGATAAAGTATCAGTACTTTTAATAAGATTAAATACAATAAAGACAAAACTTTACATAATGTGTAGAAAGATGTCAAATCCTTTGCACAAGGACTGAACAAAACCCTTATCTGTCCTAGGACAAAACACATGTATTAATTGATACTTTGTGTACTAAAGTGTAAAAATTACTATTTCTAGGTGCCTGTTGTAAACAAGGCATGAATAAATATATGCATGAATCACCATGATACTTCAGAATATCTGCATAAGAAAACCTGGGAAATTTTTCCAAATGCTAGTTAAAACTTTCCAATCCAGTCAGTTTCTCTTTCATTATACACTTTGTATCAACATTCCACGCTGAACTTTGAACATAAACATTGCAGTAATACAGCTTGGCTTAAAGTGATAAGAACTTCTTAAAGAAAATTGTTTGTTTAAAAGTGTGTAGGATAATTTCAGATGAAAACACAGTTAGCTACTATCATGCAATTAATTAGGAGGATATTTTGTAATATCTGCAATTTTTATCTCACTTGAGAAGTACAAGAACAGGTCAGAAAAAAATTCACCTCATTGTATATATATTAAATACAGTAAGTTTTCAAATGAATATGTGTTCTGTAAAAATTTTTCTTTTCCACCTATCAGAGTATATAAACCTGGCTACTTCTTAATTATACAGGGTAATGAACTGAATGTCATACCAGGAGCTAGATATTAGACTGAGGTGTTTTAAAATATGTCACAGGTTTTATCTTAAAGCACTTTTTTGTTGTAGATATAACTTCCTGAACCTTAAGTGCATTAGAAATCCATAAAATCTTCTATCTACTTAACATTCTGATTCAGTTTATTTACAAGGATGCTGTAATTTCTAGAACTTTCACCTTGTTTATATGTAATTAAAAAAAAATAAGGAAAACAAAACAAAATGTTATACAATAAAATATACCAGACTACAATATTTTGAGTAATTTTCTGGATATATAAATAATATTTCCTAACTTCCAGTCAACAAATTGTTAGTGATAACATGTGATACTAAAATCTTGTTCTCAAGTCCAACCCAGAATATTCTGTGATTCTATGAAATGTTTCCTGTCTTAAATCATCTAAATTGCATTCACCTGCTTTCCTTAGTGCTATCTTGATTTCCTCTCTCTTACAATACTGTATTCATCTGCTTGATCTTTCTCCACCTTCCACCACACAGGTGGGTCTAACAGTAGCTGGACAGATGGTAAAAAATTGTAAAGGTCTGTACTGAATGGCTAAGAGGAAAGCTGCTCATTTTAAACCAAAGCTTTCCCTCAATGATACTTCTCACTTGGATGCACTACATCTACCCAGCTGCTGGTTTAAAGAAACTTGAAGAAACTTAGTAGCTTCTTTGGCATACTCTTTCAAACATGACTGGACCAGGAGGTCCAGTAAAACTTTCTCATGAAGAAAATAGTAACAAAAGTCTCTTTTCCAATTGAAATAGGTGAATACATGCTACAATGGAATTTATCTGAAAAGAACTAATTCTTCGATATAGAATCAGTTTGATTATGATTTACGTTTTCTCCCATAAATGAAAAATGGAGTCAAACTAAAAATTTTTATTGTTCAGGCTGCATATGTTGATAAATACTACTTTAGAAGAAATTTTAAAAGATATTGGCAAAGAGGTCATTTAAAGGGACAAAGAGGAACATTTCATTTCTTATTTGTGACATCAATTGATGATAACAAGATTTCCAGTATAAGAATATCTCATTCCTGTAATAGGTTTTGGATGGAGTCCAAATAACCTGTCTTTTCACAAAGTAAGATTTACACACACATAGTCCTGGAATTCATAAAATCATTTTTATGCTTTATGGAAGGTCTTTACATACACAATCACTCACAGTGAATGAGTTGAGAGAGTTGATGAATGGTTTCACAGATTAGCACCTGGTTATAATTCACCTATGGGAATTTTAGACTTTTAGTTCACATTTAGTGTGAAGAATTCACTTTTGGAATATTTAAAAAAAATAATAATACTTGTTACCAAACCAGATGACTTTGAATCAACATAAATTGTGAGAGTAATGGGTAGTGGTAAATGTGTGCTGGACATTTTTTCCAGAAGGATACAGCGAGTTACAATATCAAAAGCTTTACTGAAATCCAGCAAGATTGCATCAGCTGGCTTCCCTTAATCAACTAGGTGTATTATTTTGCCATAAAAAGAAATTGTTTGTCAAGCAGGACTTTCCCCACATGAAACTTTGCTGGTTGTGAACAATCTAGGGAAGGAAAAATTCTGGTTTATCTTCAAAATATACATTTATCTAACTATACATATGGGTAAAAGTTACAGAAACAGAGAGAAAGAGTTCTGTTACATACACTGAGTATTACAAATTAGTTCCTTTAGGTTACCATTTTGAATAGAAAATTTTAATTTTGTCTGTGTGAGAAAGCAGACAATTCAAGTGATATGAAAGTTTTTCCATCAGCAAATCAACTGTGGGTTTTCATGATTTTTCATTAAAAGCCTGCAGACTACTATTCTCAAAATGTTTTAACTGTTAGCTGAGAAAAGTGACAAGAACTGATGTTAAGATGAATGCACATTTGCAAAGAAAGTAGGTTAGATGAAGATGGATCTCTATCCCATTTCTGTCAGACTGCAGAAATTGATTTGGAATGTTTCAATCTTATAAAAGGTGGGTTTTTTTCTCACAAAACATCTACATATACACATTAATACACACAGGTATTATATTATTAGTGCTGTTAAGGCCAAGTTTCTTTTATGTCCACATCATTGTGGCCACAGTGCATGCTAAAAGAGGAGACTGATATATTCTAGGGAAAATATTTACAGAATTATCCTCTGTTCCTCCTCTGGCAATCAAGAGGGCTTCATAACTAAGAGTGCTGGAAGCACTCAGAGGTTAGAAGCAGGTCAGATAGCCAGCATACAGCTAAAAATGGTGCATAGCAGAAAATGCAACCATTTATTAATAGAGTTGTCAGATGTCTTCACTCCTCCATAGTGAAAAAACCCCAGAGCACAGAGACAAGACTGAGCCATTTCATTTACCTGGCTGTCCAGACTGTTATGACAGGATTATGTTGTCTGACAGAAAGTATATCCCACATGTCACAGAAGAATCCAAACACAAATATTCAATATCCAAGCCCACTATCAGAGCCTGAATCTCAGTTATTCCTGCAGTAATAAGCTAAGGTTTGCTTGACTGGACCATTCTGTTTATATCTTCATATCATAGACTCCTCAGAAGTGAAGATTGCTTCTTTACAGTCCTCAAAAATAGCCTGTGGTCTTGCTATGGCTTTTGTATTTTATGTCTACAACAAACTAATCCAACTGCTCTCTAATTTGGTTTATTTGAGTGCCACCTCTTAAGAGGGTAAGCCAGGTTCTGGTTAATAGATCTCTGGGGGTGTATTAGACTGAAAAGATACTGAATGATTGGTGTTTGTAAATTTGTTTATGTATGGTTTCTGTGAGAACAGTTTTGTTTCAAAGGAAATTGTATTGTAGCCTCTTTGTTTGTTGTCATCTGTACTAATACAGCAATATTAAAGAATAAAAATAACAAGATATTTAATAAGGAGAGAAATGAAGGATAAAATTAGAAAGACACATATAGTCACCACCTACTGTATCCAGCAATGAAACTCGTCAGTTGCAGCTTCGACATCTGGTGTTTGAAGAGGTGGTCACAGTTCTGTTGAAGTGATGGTCTTGATCCATTTGGGGATGGAGAATGTGTTCCCCCAAAACTCAAAGATTTTCATGACTTATGTAAACTCAAGCTCAGGTGGAAACACATAGTACCTCCCTCGTGGCAGGGAGTTTTACAATGGATGATGTCACGGGACATGTCATGAATCTCTGACATCTTCTAAGATATTACAGCTGCCTGTTATGTCAGCATCAATATGTCAGATGATGGCCTACTATGGTCCATCATCTGAGATGAATAGCTCAGTCTAGGTGGGAAATGTTTTTTATGCTCCTCAGCTCAGTCATCATAAAAGGGAGGACACTGGCATGATAAGAAGGATTATCTCACCTCAAAGGATTTGCTTTATCAACCCTTTTTGATTTGCCCTTGTCTGGAAATCCAATTAGTAGCTTCAGGTACGCACTTTCTTCTGCACCTGGGATAGCTGGTAAACAGTACCCTCTTATCTCAAAGTCCTTTCCCTGTCCAAATTAGGATGCATCTTCAGAAAGGAGTGGGCTTTGGTAGGTGAGCAGCTGTTTCTTTGCAGTTTGCTACAGTGGAAAAAAGTCTTTTGGTGGTCTTAACAAGGTTTAAGCCATTAACAATTTCAGTCTCTGACACCACCATTTGTGCGGAGTACACTTCCCAGGTAGGACTGAAAGAATAGGCTACACTCTTTTATAGTGCAACCTATTTGAGGACCACTATTTCAGTTGAAGGAGTGGTAGGAAAAAAGAGGCAGCTCCCTGAATCACTCCAGGACATGCAAGAGTCAGAGAAACTGAAAGATAATATTCTCATGCAGAAATTCCCAGGCTTAGAGCTATCATGAGTTGTCATAATATTTACCAAAACTAAGCTAAAAAACAACCACGTTTTATTCTTCCAGTAAATTCAGAAGAGTTTTTTTTTAGAAATTCTTATCTAAACTAGTACTTTGAAGGGCCAGCTACTAAGGAAGAATGATATGTCTGAAGTGTGAAGTTATTTCTTATTTATGATGAGACAGTTTTTTGCATGTATCTGTCTTAAAGAAAAAGTAAGAAATGAGAAGATTCCTGCACACAATTCATTGACATCAGTTTCACTTGACCATAAAGGAGGTAACAAACAGAGTGCTCTCCCCCCATATCTGTGTGCACTGCTTAAGCAGACAGATAAAAGCCAAAAAAAAGGTTAAGAATTTTAACATCATAATAGGAAAAACTGATGTACAGTAAGGTCAGTACAGTCAAAGCTGTCATGCAGCAGTTGTTGATGATAAGAACACTTATTCTTCAGTATCACTTACTTACATATCATTATATATTTATATGTAATAATAAATAAAACAAAGAATGTTCTTGAGTCTTGAAATAAAAATTCATCAACTACTTAAAATCAGATATTTGTCACTAGCAACCATAAGAAATACAGTATGGTAAATTATCACAACTGTTTTGTCTTATTAAAAATAAGCATGGAAACTCAAGCTAGAGATCTCAAAATTTCTTAACACTTCAAAATAAATATAAGATATTGAAAATAGGAATCCTAATGGCTTGTTCCATGCAAATGACAAAAATATGTTAGATAAAGGGAGTATTAACTGTCATAGATTATCCATACCTCTGAGGGGAAAACAAAGACTGTTTCTTTTTACAGAGCCATGCAATATAAATAAATTACATAGAAGTCAATTCCTGGCTTCAAATACAATGTCTTGAAAGAAAAATCTGTCATGAATAGAGTAGGTACATTAGTATGATAATGGAAAAGAGGAAATGGCACAATTTTGTTACAATATAATTTTTCAGTAATTTTGTAAATGTAGGGCATTTATGCAAATTTTAAACAATGATTCTTTGTAGATTCACAGTCCCCTTTACAAAACATTGAACAAGATAATTCTATGTTTCCGTAGTTACAGCATGTCAGTTGTGGTTAGAGTAAAATTATTACACTATTTCAAAACTTGATGCATTAAATTGAATTTGCTTTAATTAAAAACAAAAACAAACAAACAAACCCCAAAGAGTCAAAACAAAAACCAGACCCAAAACAAAACAGCACAAACACATAAAAAATAAACAAACCCCACAAACCTAGGCTTCTTTCCAGGATGCTGTGGCAGATCAGAACTATCATTAACTGTACTATTAGTAACCTGGAGAAAAAACACAACAACCAAGGAAACTAACAAACAAACAAAACAGTTTAATTTGTGGGTACATTTATGAAAAATGAGCAAGAAAGGACCATGTCAAGCAAAACAATTGTCTGAACGTTGTATTCCTATGCTTAATTTAATCTTTTGTCACTGCATTTTCACAAATGTCCGTCCATCAAAGATGCAGTTGTTATTTCACTAAGTTGATATAGAAGTTCATTTCACTCTTCTCCTGTCAATAGATTATACTTTGAGGGATAGTTTAATCTAAATATACCTTCTCATCTTTTGTGAGATTTCACTGTTTTCTTTCCTGGTGTCATGATGATGCCACTAACCTGTGTTTTGGATGTAGAGTTGTATGACCATAACATAATTCAACTAGGAAAGGATCTCATGAAGTCTCTAGTCTGTCTTACTGCAAGGGAAGTGCTGAACTCAGAGCTGGTTGGTCTGATCTGCTCATCTCTGCTCATGCTATTTCCAGTCAGGTCTTAAAAATCACCATTGTTTAAGAATCTTTTGGGGCAACTTGCTTCACCACTTTGCTATCTTATTCAGAATTTTCTCTTCATCATACCAAACATGAATATTTCCTTTTCCAACATATTCTGTTGTCTCTCATCCTCTCACCACATAGTTATAAAGAGCCTAGGTTCAGCTACTTTTTGGCACTGGGAGTCTGATATTCAGTTTCTAGCTACAGCCATCTCTCTCTAGGCTGAACAATCTCTGATTCCTCAGTCTCTTGTGACAAGTGATCCAGCCCAATACAAACCCTGTGGTATCACCTAATAATCAGGGCCCATTAAGCCCAAACACCCAACTATCTGTTTTATTTCTCTAATTCTCTATTCATCAGAATATCATGTCTTCATTTGGATAATGTTTGAATTTGGTTGAAAATTCCTGACCTGTCTGAAATACTAGGAAAATCTGTTTAAACTTAGTTCAGACATTCTTTGTTTTCTTTCTTGTATTTTTATTTAATAAATATTCTATATTAATCATTCCACTGGAGGTTTTATAGTGCTACTTTTAAGAATTGAATCTATATCATTGTGAAAGAACTAGCACTAAAATATAAGTGCAAATTCTACAGGGAAAAGAATGACCTATTAAATAATTGTTATCCTCTTTATGCATTGAGATGATGCTGATGAGAAATAGATCACTAAACCATGAAACTATTTTACCCCCTTTCCACCTTCTCAGCAGAATAGATAAACATGAAAAAGGTATGATAAAACCAAGCAAATCTCAAATTTAAACAGAGGTTTAAAATTTGTCTTAACCTTGAGAGGAAATATGCTATCAGTCTTGGTTAGGTTTTAAAGAGTGATATAAAGCTAAAGTTCTCCTTTACAAAGACAACTTTTGTTAAGTTCCCCAACTACTAAACTCAATTTTATTTTCAAATTTAAGGGATTACTAATTAAAAATACAGTAGAGTAAATACATACAGACAAAACCAATAATTACCTAGTGTTCCAGTTAACAGTAACGATACTGTAGTTCTAGCTATTCTCTGTCATGACTGTATCAGGTGCCAACATTTTAAAATACTATGATGAAAGAAATAATTTATCTTCTTTTAAAAGATTCTTTTCTTAAAGAACTAAAAAAAAAAAAGGAAATATCTCTTTTTTGTTATTGTTGCTATTGTTTCTGTTCATCTTTATGATTTTTGTGTCTGAGACAGTTACTTATTTATATAAATATAAAATGTCAAAATATTTTTGTAAGAAAATACATCTATTCTGAAACAAAGTTACCATAACCAAAAATATTTGATTCAGTATAAAGCCTGACTGCTCTTAAACTTTTAATGAGCTAGTTCACTTAATATTTTGTTTTGTACTGCACTAAAGTGTTGAAATTTGCTGGTTTTTTTTTTTTCCTCTGCAAAGTAAATACATTTGTCCTTGATGATAATCATTCAAAATGGATTTCTAATATGTGATGTTAATGGCAATTCACTTATGGAAAGCATTAAAACATCAAAATAATGAAGTTAAGAGAAATAGTAAGGGGTTTTTTTGTTTGTTTGTTTTGGTCTTT
>VXAU01004446.1:373720-409542 GCA_013399695.1 Formicarius rufipectus
AATAATAAATAATAATAATAATAAAGGGATTTGTCAGAAGAGCATGTACAACTGTTACATGGCTTATGACTTCAGGGAAAATAGGCAAGGGAAATAGAAGAGGGGAGTTTTGTCCTGTGTGAAGGACTTCCTTGACTGTCGAGAGCTTCTGTATGAAATGGGACATGTGTCCACCGGTAGTCTCTGAGTCAAGATCAGGAGGAAGCAATCCAAGGGGTCATGTGAAAGAATTAAAATGGGGTTTATTCCAGGCTACTTGTCTAAGATGAGTATTCACCTTGGAGAAGAGGAGACTAAGGAATATGTCAATGCTTTCTCAGGAAGTGTGAGGGAGAGGGAGGTGTTGATTTCTTCTTTCTGGTTTATGGTAATAAAATGTGAGGGAATGGCTTAAAGCTGCATCAGGCAAAATTCAGATTGGATATTAGGAAAAAGTTCTTCCCTGAGAGGATGGACTGGAACAAGCTCCCTGGGAAATTTGTCATGGCCCCAAGTCTGTTGGTAGTGAAGAAGTATTTGGCCAATGCTCTTAAATACATAGTTTGACTTTTAGATTTCTCTATGTGGACTCAGGAATTAAAGATTCTCCTGAGTCCTTTACTACTCAGGATATTCAATGATTCTTTGGGAAGAGGTTATGTACAAGGCTTTCTAGAATTCATAGTTCTAAGTATCCTGATCACAGAGCCTTATCTGACTCCAGACATGCTCAGATAGCGCTATTGATACTGGTGTATATTCTAGAAGGACTTTCTGATCGTAATGATATTCTTGAACTGCTGCTCCTAAGCTGGTGGTGAATGAAAACATATACATCAGTCTGGGTTTTGGAAACATCAGATAATTGAGCTCAGGGTCTTAAGGGAGTCTTGGAAAGGAAGNTCTACAAGTTTGTTTGGTCTTTGCTAGGCTCATAGTAGATTCTGTGTGGGTGTGTGTGATTGTGTGCAACTACGTGTGTATGTACTTCTGTAACTAAAAACTTGCAAGTTAAACATCATCATTACCAAGAAGTACTACAATTTAAGCTTTGTACTTCTTTTCTTTTTATCATCTTTTCTGGTTTTTTCTTACTGTACTGCAATTAACAATAGCAAAAATGTCTCTAAGCTGCCTTGCATGCTTTTTTTTTTTTCCCCAGAAGTAGTAGTTTTTTCATTTTTAATACATTTTAAAATAAAAACAGGCAATGGCTCATGCTTTATATCTAAAGATTATATGGAGTACAGAAGTGAAGGAAAAAAAAAAACTATACTGTTAATATATAAACCAAATTTAATATTCAGTGTTGTTACATCATGCTTTCTTTCTCCTCTTTTTTGTAGTTCTAATAGCAGCTTTTAAAGTAGTTACTAATGAAAATAGGTGAAGCGGAAGCCCGTATCTATGTCAGAATCATGAATATGTACAAAAAGAATTTTGTTTAGTAACATGACAGAAGCACATGTTCAGGTTCTGTGATATTTTTCAGATACTATTAATCTGGGTGTGAAACTGTATTGAGACTATGAATAGGATTATTTGCACAAGTTAGACATTTTAGCATAGGAGTTTTGGAAGACACGGACTGCAGCGCAGAAATGAGACATGGAGTTGCAAATGTAGATGATATAAAGAGAAAGGCCAGAAAGGAGTGATTGCATGTCACTGCTCAGAGGGAGAAGACCTGAAGGATTCCATTAGGCTTCCATACATTCATGTGCAGAGCGTAGTCAGCAGACAGGAAGAATTGGAAGTCCAGGTGGAGAGCTAAAAAACTATCAGAATTATTAGAATAATAATAAATAANCTGTGTGAAGGACTTCCTTGACTGTCGAGAGCTTCTGTATGAAATGGGACATGTGTCCACCGGTAGTCTCTGAGTCAAGATCAGGAGGAAGCAATCCAAGGGGTCATGTGAAAGAATTAAAATGGGGTTTATTCCAGGCTACTTGTCTAAGATGAGTATTCACCTTGGAGAAGAGGAGACTAAGGAATATGTCAATGCTTTCTCAGGAAGTGTGAGGGAGAGGGAGGTGTTGATTTCTTCTTTCTGGTTTATGGTAATAAAATGTGAGGGAATGGCTTAAAGCTGCATCAGGCAAAATTCAGATTGGATATTAGGAAAAAGTTCTTCCCTGAGAGGATGGACTGGAACAAGCTCCCTGGGAAATTTGTCATGGCCCCAAGTCTGTTGGTAGTGAAGAAGTATTTGGCCAATGCTCTTAAATACATAGTTTGACTTTTAGATTTCTCTATGTGGACTCAGGAATTAAAGATTCTCCTGAGTCCTTTACTACTCAGGATATTCAATGATTCTTTGGGAAGAGGTTATGTACAAGGCTTTCTAGAATTCATAGTTCTAAGTATCCTGATCACAGAGCCTTATCTGACTCCAGACATGCTCAGATAGCACTATTGATACTGGTGTATATTCTAGAAGGACTTTCTGATCGTAATGATATTCTTGAACTGCTGCTCCTAAGCTGGTGGTGAATGAAAACATATACATCAGTCTGGGTTTTGGAAACATCAGATAATTGAGCTCAGGGTCTTAAGGGAGTCTTGGAAAGGAAGCAGCAGAGTTACAAACATGGGGTTCACAATAGAAGACTCTGGCTTATTTAGGGAATTTTAGTTCTAATTAGAATTACTTTCTGATAAGTAATCAAAAAGAGCAAGGCTACCCAGGGAAGCTGCGGATGTATTTATTTATTTATTTATTTATTTATTTATTGAAACAGTATTTTTAGTAAAAGAACTCAACAATGAATCCATTTCTCCATTGTGGACAAAAACTAAGACTTTAAGCAGAAAGATTACTTGACTAAGATGGGGCCTTGCTGATGAACTAAGACACAAACCGTAATAGAGATGGTAGCTAGGGTAGGTAAGAAAGGAGTACACTAAAAGAATTACTTAATGTACCACGAATTTTGTTCTCAGATCTCTGTGTTTACCACTATAGTTTGATAAGGACAGGACTGCGTGGGGGCCCAGCTGGACTGGGGTCTTTGTAAAACAGTTGTAACTGAAGAAGGAACTATTCTACTACAGTCAGGTGTCGAGCACGGACGAGGAAGACGGTGACACAGAATGGGTTTCCTGTATAAAGTACTGAGTCATGGTTATATGACATGTGCAGTAACGGTGCCCAATTAAGAATTATTTATGTTACTAGAGGCCAATGGTTCACTGACATGTGTAAGTGATAACATGTATACAAGTCACAGTCTTTTGGACAATAAATGTTCCTGTTTTGGAAGAATCCGTGTCGTTTTGACGAACTCCGACCACGACACAGGACAGCTAGCAGTGAGGCACCAGCAGTATTATATTTAGGATTACTTAGAGAAGTTGGGCTTCCTCATATCCATAGGACTCTGTAGTAGCCACCCAACAGTACTGAAAGATACAGCAGATGTGACTCAGACCAACATCTATCTTTTACCAAAAACTGTGGTGACTAGATGAAGTCACCTGATGACTACTGATGACAGGGAGAGACCAAAATTATACCCATTCTTTAAAAGCAAGTAGAAGGACCAGAAATTGTCTGCCTAGTTTTATCACAGTTCCTGGATATATTAAAAAGCATATTCTCCTGGAACACATTTTCAAGTTCATAAAAAGGATAGTCAGAATATCAGTTCGTTTTACCAAAGGCAAATCATGCTTGAACATATCATTGCCGTTCTCAGTGCAATGACTGGCTATGTGAACAAAGGAATGATGGTTTTACTTGATATCAGAAATGTCTCCAACCCTTTATACCACGGTATGAAGAATGAATGTGTGGACAGAGATAAATTTTAAATTGCTTAGACATCTGGGCTGAAAGCAGTTTGAAAAATGTCTGGACACACAACCACCAGTAATGGGCTCCATATTGTACATTATCTTCATCAATGACCTAGATGATGACAAAGAAAAACCTTCAGCTAATTCAGAAATAGCATTGTATCAGAGAGAGTGGGTGACACAATAAATGGCAGACCTTAGTATTTATAAAGCATGTTTTCCAAGCCTCTTGAGAAAACGTACCAATTTCAGTAAGGAGAAATACAACCTTGATAGTCTAAGGAACTCATGGCTGAATAGGACCTGGGAATCACAGTAGACATCAACCTATAAGCCATTAGTTCACTCATTGCAAATGTGATGAACTACTTGCTACAGCAAACCCAAGTATATCCTATGATGCTTTAATAGGAATATAGCTAGCAGATAGATGAAGGACTCTTCTACTCAGAAGGACTGGAAGTTGAGGCCTGGAAACTTAGAGAGACACCAGCAGAGAGATATCAGGACAATCAGACCTTAAACCATAGGGATCAGGATGAGAAACTGAAGACACCGGACTTTTTAGTTTTGGTGAAGAAGAGGCTAAGGGATACCCTAGCATCAGAGTCAATTGCTTGAAGGTTAGTTCCAAAGATGGTAGAACAAAACTTTTTTCATTACTGCTCAGTTACATAACAGTGGAAAGTGGGCGGAAATCTTATTTTGGGAAGGAGAGATATTAGAAAAATTTGGGTTTAGAAGAACAGTTGTAAACTCATAAGGGAAAGTAAAAATACAAGAAAGAATTATTCATAAGTACCACTCCTTTAATATAAATACCTAAGTTCTACCTATAGAAACCTAAGAGAATGCATGGGCTTTGCCATTCTTAATCTTGATGGGAGAGCTTCCAAGAATCCCTTCTTTTCACAAAAAAAGTCTGATTTTCCAGACCTGTCATTTGTGCCTGTGCAAAGCTGATGGATTTCTATAATAGCAAAAGCATTCCTTTTGCATATGTTCAGGATAGACAGACATAATTGATACAAATGGTCAAGGCAGTTGTGGCTCAGGGCTTTAAAAAGAACTCAACACCCAGTGTACTATGCAAGAGAGAGTCAGTAAACCATGGATCCAGCATAAAATATATCTCTGGTTTAGGTTACATTCAAGGTCTCTATTTATAAGCTGACAGTTATTTTCATTGTAAATACCTTCAAATTCCAAAATATTTAGTCAAAATAAACATAAAAAACTGCAAAGGGCTGAGATTCATATAGTCAAAGAGATATTGCAGTGAAGAGGTGATATATGGTGCCTGTATGTCCCATTTACTCTGCATTAAAAACTGCAGTATTTAGTGACCTTAATAGTAATAAAATCCTTTACTTCAATATGGCTAATATTTCACTGTATGATTTTTACTGGTAGCCTCTATAATCTTCTGCATTTTTAAAAAATATCTGTACAAACTGCTATATTTGTATAAATCATGAGTTTATGAGTTCCTTTGCTAAAGACTCTCTGAGGCATGATTCTACAAGGAGGTGGTGTATTTGAACAAAGAACTTGAATGTCACATTTGAACAGAAGATAAGGTCAAACTTAAATTATATGATTGTAGTACTTTTAATCTCTATCTTTGTGTATGTGATGGCTGGGATCATCAGAGCCTTTGTCAGAACCCATTAAAATGGGAAAGTTTTTATTGTCTTTTTTTTTTCCCCCTCATTAAAAAGAACATAAAACTCCTTTGTTAAAAAAGGATTTTATCCAGAATTACTAATGAGAACACACTAATTTCTTGCAAACAAACATGCAAGAGTCAACAGGAGCAGGAATCTTCATTATTCGGGGCTGAAAAAAAAAAATCAAACCTGACAATCCTCTAATTCATCAAATCTTACATGTGTGCAATAATCATGCTTCTTGTAGCAAGATCTGGTCTTTGTAAGCAGCAGAAGAGTCTAAACTGATCTTGTCCATCACAGAGACTGAGTCTTTAAACGGTTCACTCAGATTATTTATTTTATTTATGTAATCTGTAACACAACTCCTTTTGAACACACTACGAAGCATAAATGAGGGAGTATCTATATGTACTTGGATGTTAATTTTAAAAACAGTCAGGGTGAGTGGACCAAGAGGAATGAGATTCTGGGAGTCTTCCAGAGTTCACATGACTCCTCAGTCTCCTTTGACACCAGACTTTAGTGGGAGATGTGACCCATAACTTTCTGCAAGGGAGTATGATTAATACCTTTCTCTTACACTGATTTCACAGCTCACTGGCAGCTGAAAGTTCCTACCTATCGATGTGAGACAATTTTCATTGTTTAACTGATGTTTCTTTAGGGATAGTCTTACACGTATGAAAAGTTGTCATAAATTCTCCTTCTTTTACTACTTCTCATAAGGATTTTTGTCTTACACAAAGCAGACTATTGTCTGCTTGCTTCCGGACGAAGCTGTGCTCTGTAGCACCTGATCTCCTGTTGAGCTTGCATCTATATCTTGCTTTTTGGCCCAGCTTTGCACACTGAAAATGCCCAGACATGTTGTATTTGCTCATCTTATTCCACTTACACTACTCTTACTTATCTGATGAGCATTCAGTTCCGTGAGGAATGTGAAGAAATAAGTCATAGAGAAACAAATATTATAATTGAACATATTTATTATTTTGATTTAACTTATTCTCTCAGCTGAATTATCTCATATTCTTGCAGGATACAACCAGAGAATAAAAATGTCACGTTGTATCAAGTTCTTATACTGTATAAAAATATTATAAATAGTAACTATCACAGTGAACATGCAACTTAATTGTCTTTAGTTTCTGTAGATTCAAGTGCAAAAGTAGCAGGCAAATGCTATAAGAAATGGTATCCTTAGGAAAGGATAATCCTTAGGAAATGCAATATTTAATCTGAAAGACTGTGAGGCTTTAGTAGTGTTATTTAGGAATAAAATTAATAAGCTGTTGTATAATGTTTGCTTAAGTAATGTTCATAATACTGAAAGCTTATTTTGGGTCACATTATATAAAGTTATATAATGAACTTTTTTGTGGTGTTACTGTAACACAATTTACATTTGCTAAACTTGACAAATATTTGACCAGTTTTGGGAAGTGACAGACAGAGGAAAATGTCATCCTTTCAGATTTCTAATACAGGCAACGATGGTGCATGATGAACACGTACTTCCCATTATCAATCAAACCTTGCAAACCAATTTGCTTACATTCTGAAGGGACCTGAATTTACAAGGCGGGGGATCAATCCTTAAGAGGATTCTGTGGCGAAATAAGATGATGTCAGTAACAAACAACTTTGGAGGAGTAACTCAGGATAACAAGTAGCTGAGCAGTCTATTGTATTACTGAATTTTGTGAACCTGTCTCTTTCTGTTTCACTTAAAATTTTGATAAAATTAATTGTAGCTGCCTACAATTTATTCATACAATCATATATGAAGTTCTTTGCTGAAGAGATTTTTTTCACAACACATGAATTTACAGATTGTAAGGACTTTTGTTTTTTGATAGTAAAGATGTTTGCATTTACAATTATTCTGTGAGTTTTTAAAATCCATGAAATAACTAAACCAATGCAGGGAGGTCATATGATAGTGCATAATAAGAAACTACACCATTAAAGTATAACTACTGTATTAATGAGACAGTAACAGATTCTGTCTACTTCTTAACCTACCCTCATTTCCATTTGGCAGTCAGTGGGAATTTTGCTGATGGCTGCTAAGGAAATTGGATCAGTCCTGTAGTTAACAAAGAACACAGATACCTGAGAAAATATGATTACATTTTCTGATACATCTTATAGTTTCATTTCTTTTTAAAAATAAGTTGTAATACCAACAAATGTTTAAAAAAAAAAAACAACAAACCAACAAATAAATAAATAAAAGAAAAAAATCCCAAAGCATCAAAAAAACCCAACACAACCAAAACTATGACTTAGCCAGTGGTCTATATGTAGAACCAAAGGCCTGGCTTCATCAAATGTTTTAACATATATTGAAGGTCTAGTTTTAGTCCTTCCTGATTTAATGTGATCCCCTCTGATACTCAGCATGAAGAACTCATGTCAGACACTTGAAAGGATATTTTACTATAAGTAAACTATAAGTTTTCCCCTAGAAAGTTCATTACATAACCATAATCTAAATTTTGTTATGAAACTCATATTTTTATTTTACCTTAAGTAATTATAAAATACAATAATTCTTTACCAAAGCAATTTATTTTCTTATTGTTTAGCTTATTATAATTCTATATTTAAGTTTCATTTCTAGATCTACTGATTAATGCATTTTTTTATGAATTTCTGGATTTTTAGTCTCATATATTTGGAAAATATTTCTGAAAAGCCCTGCTTATCCTTCTGATTAGAATTTTTATCTGCCTATACTTGATTTTCCACTTCTTGGTTGCTTATTTGTGAAGCTTAATAAGACATCATCTAATATAAAATTGAGATTAATAAATGTAATTAAATCAATGAAAGCTACTTTTCAAAATTTAGCCAAGATCTATATTAATATAATATGCTATTAGTGCAAAAAATACTAAATTTTATAAACTAACAATATTAAAATATCTGTCCCTTTAATTTGCATTATAAAAATATCAGATTCACTCAATGAAATGTAAAGATTTGCACCTAAGATAGACAACAGAATTTACCCACAGAATCAGAACACCTCAATACAAAGTAAATTGGCTTAAATTTCAGATAAAAAAATGCTTAATTCTGTCCATTGCACATATAATCTAATCACTTGCTAATACATGAAAATTGCATGCCCAAAATCTAAAATCAAAATTAAATTAACAGCACAAAATTGTAGGATTATATGTGTTACAGAAACCAAAGAATAAGATGGCTGCTTATGAATGCAAAGAACTTCATATTTTACTTTATTTTTCTATAGTGATTTTGATATTCAGGTCTTAGTTTTTAACTCTGTTTCTTATTAATCATGCAACTTAATAATAGTCTATACTTCTGTGCCCATTAGGATGCTTTTTTTTGTCTGACACCTTCAAAGAGACCCCTCGGGGGAAGTGCACTTATTCTTGTCCAGCTATTCTGACTCACTGGCAAACTGATAAGCAGAAGGATGACAGTAGATGGTTATGCATGTTAAGACTTTACTGATGGTCTTGCTAATCCCATTGTCCCCTTAGCAAGCCTTTTTGAATGACTATCAATTAACTAAAAACAAGTAGTGTTTTAGTTATTTAGAAAGTCATCAAGGAAAACAGCGTCATTCCTTTGAGAGCAATCGATGCCTGCTCCCTGCCCTCACCCCTTCTTATAGCAGTCTGTGCATAGTATAGCCAGTTTCTCTGAGGACCAGCTTAGATATGTCATAAAACTTGGGATTTAGTTCTAGTTCAACTAAGAAAAGCACAACTGAAAGTATTTTTTTTTTTTGTATCAGTGACTTATTTCACTATGTTTATAATTAAGATATCTACTCTTCAGGAAAAATCTCTCTCTAAAGAGTTTATCAGAGTGATACTCCATTCCAAAGAGAAACGAGCAATTAGACTTCCAGAAATAAGAAGGAAATTTGTGTGAATTAGCATTAAACAAAAATTAGTCTTGACTTGCAGTAGAAATCACCGGAAATGGCAACTTTAGCAAGACAATATCTTGTCCTTAAATCATCATGGCTTACATACCAGGTAAGGACACTTGCTAGCACCATCAGAGATAAACAGATGCTTGTGCCTCATCTCAGTGATTTTTTCAAGATAGCATGAAAATAAAGACAGTGCCATTATTTGTCAGAATGCACCTAGAAAGCACATGACTAAATTAACATGTTTCATTTACATGAGGATTGTCATTTCTCTGAGGATGCTACGATACAGAAAAATAGCTCATGCAGTACTCTCTAGTGTGCTGAATTGTGGACAATTTAAAAATTCAAGGCAAAAAGTTCAAGGTAACTTTCAGTACTTTTGAAGTAAAAGAAGCTACCTCAGTGAACTCAAATTGCACACACTTGGGAAACGAATCCAGAAAACTTAGCAGCATATTAGCATCCTGGCTTATTAAGCATTTTTCATTTTGCTAGTCCATGAATGATTGAGATTCAATTAATTCAGTCAGTGGCTGAATCATCAGTTTAGCTACCAAAAGCTGATGAAGATCTTGATCTTGATGAGAGAATTGATGTATTGCTCCTTAGTTTGTCTGGAAACAGAAGCCATAACAGTGACCTCCTTTAGTGCGAAGGAGGTTGGCTGTACTGTCGCTAGGCTGGTCACAGATATGATAACATATTAAATTGATGCAAAGGAGGACAAATTAATCAGTCAAATGCATCTGAGTTAAAAATCACTGTGCTGCCTTAATAGTTAACAAAAAAATGAGATGGCAAATTTCCAGGATATAATTAATCTTGTCTTAATGTAGACATCTAAAATATTTCAGATTAAATTTGCTTGATAAGTTTCCATTTCTCCCTTCTTAACCTGAAATAAAATTAGGAGGACTAACCTGTGTGCAACACTGGTGTCTAAGGATATGTAACTGATCTCTAATATTATGAATAACTTATTTAATAAATTTTAATAGAAATTTTACAATTTCAAATTTTTGGTTTCTGTTCCCTGAAAAGAAAAATAGAATAAAGAAGTTTCCATGAAGATGTCTCAATAAAGTAGCTATATTTTACCTATCTTTGAGGGAAAAACCCCACATTTTTCCACTTTGGATTATGTTCTGAAATGATGAAATATCTAGTTTATTTATTATTATTTAATTTTTATGGGTATTTGTTTTTTTCTTTTAATATGTCAAAATTCTTCAACCGTTGGCCTGTTTCCCAAACTAATAGTTCTAAACAAATTCTAAGAAATATGTGGTTTTCCAGTAAGAACTTTCAAAATTCAAATTCACACCAGAGGAAGAAGAACCATACTTTACTTGCTAATGAGCTTTTGGTAGTACATGACATTAGTCTAAAATATATTTTTTAGAACTACTTGCAAAGTCTGAGTACATACCCAGACTGAAAGCTTAGAACTTCACTTGAGAAAATAGTTTTAAAACAATGCTGCAACCCTTTTCAATAAAAGATGAGAAGGTTTAGTTGATACCAAATGGATCTGTGCCTTTTTACCATGGTAACAAAAAGTGGGTTACCACAACCCAAATATCAGAATCATAGAATCATTAAATTTGGAAAAGACCTTTAAGATCATCGAGTCCAACTGTTGACCTAGCACTGTCATGTTCACCACTAAGCCATGTTTCCCAAGTACTGTATCCATGCAATTGAACACTTCCAGGCATTCCACCGCTTCCCTGTTAAGTCAATGCCTGATTACCCTTTCTGTGAAGAAATTTTTCCTAATATATAATCTAAACCTCCACTGGAACAACTTGAGACCATTTCCTCTCGTCCTGTCACTTGCTACCAAGGAGAAGAGACTAACTTCTCCTTTCAAGTAGTTGCAGAGAGTGATAAGGTCACCTCTGAGGCTCCTTTTCTCCAGGCTAAACAACTCCAGCTCCCCCAGCCACTCCTTGTAGGACTAATGAAACTCTGATTAATCACCCAGGAACCAGATAGGTGAAGAGTTTTTCACTGTCTGGTGTAAAAATTGCAAGGTTTTAATCCACAACATTAAAAATACTATAGTTAAGCACTGTAATTCTCCTCCTGAGATACAGCCTTTGGGAGAATACAGCTTTAGACTTTGCTGTTCCAGAAAGTTTGGTCAGTCAATTGTCACTCTCTCTCTGTCCTTTGCAAATAGCTGGAATTTTTTCTCCTGAGGCTTATATACTCACAGAACTGACCCCAAACCCTGAATAAATTAAAATATACTGTAAATGCAATACTAAAAATCACAGTTTTAATGTATTAATTTTTATATAGATTATCTGGAGTTACTCTACACACAATTAAGGAATTATGCAGAGAATCTTTTGCTTCTATATTCTTTACATATCCATGCCTATTTTTCTGTACATCATGAAATGTCTTATAATATTTTTATTACACACAGGCACAATCTGCATTACATAGCAGAACAATTTTTTAAAAAATTTTATTTTTTTAAACTCAGGTGAATGAAGAACAAACATCTCCCTCATGGTATTTCTACATCTCCCAGCAATTTGGGGAGGGGGAGATATACAGTTCAAGTTTGATTGCCAGTACATTTAATTCTTGCCATGTAGATGAAGCCTCTGATCTATAATGTCTGTGTGATCACTTACAAATCATCTTCTCAAGTTTAAAAGATACAAACAACAATTTTAAGTCATTAGTTTAAAGCAGGTAAATTGACCAATAAATAACAAATAAATCATAGGGCATATCTTCTTTGAAATATGTAATTTATCAATACATAGTGTCGTGTTGGTTCTAGACATAAAACTATACATTAGGAAGAAATTAAACTATCCCTCTCTCAAGAAGTCAAACTAAGGTCTGTGCCATTGTAAAAGTCTTAAACTAGAAAATTCTAACATTAATTTTTCATGTGGTGGGGTTTGTTGGGCTTTTTTTTTTTTTTTTTAGAATAATAATTTGGTGTGATCTAATCAGTATATTTCAAAAATTAGCTAAATGAGTTTCCATATCCTCATTATCTGGAGTTCTGATGCAGCAGGTTAAGTGAGGATGTCTGAGTTAGAAGGAGAAATGTTTTCCATCTCCAAAACTGTTTAAAAAGTACTCTGTTCCAGAGAGAGCAGTAGGGACCCTCACTGTGCCATGTTCTATTTGACAGGGGGTTCAGGGATTCCTTGAAGTAACTGTCATGAGTTTTACTATAGCTGCCTTACAAAGCAATTATTGTATATATATATAACAGTTATTTTATAGGTGTTTTGGTGTTGGTTTTGGTTTTGTCTTGTTTTGTTTTCTCTGCTGACAGTGGGTTATAAAGCACATTTAACATTTTTGTGATATATTAGTGTTTCAGTGAACTTAAAAATACAGATTATTTCAAACTAAATTTTGTAAAACCTATTTTTACATATAGCGTATTTTAAATTCATGCAATATTTAGAGTTTTTGCCATTTTTTTTTCTTTCTAACCAGGCACATGTAACTACATTATTTTTTACAACATTAACTTCTTGAAGCTAAACTTCTCATTTCTCTCTGGAGGTTAAGGCATTTCTCAGTAGTTATATGAAATAGTAATCTAACCAAACTAATTTTACAGATCTTGGGATTAACTTGATTTGTTTCTTCTTCCTTTCTTGAGGGCTTTCCATTTAACCCATCAGTTTATAACACAGGTGAAAAGGCACCAAGCCTTCAAGACTTTCTGAGGTGTGAAAAAATTGCTTGTAATTCTGTGGGTATATTGGTGAGTTGTGTTATGTGCATCCATCAGTGCTCCATAATGCTTATAATTCCATAGCACAGCACATCATGTTCTTTGGGTTCACTTGCTTGTTCATGGAGTTAAGCACTGCACTCTTTGGTTTTGTATCTATTATTTTTGATTCTTCCTTTTCCTTTCCATTTTAATTCCCTTTTCTCTTATCCTTACTTCAATTCTTTAATTCCCCCAGAGGCTACTATTAAATGTTTTACTACATCGTATAAAATCATGTTCTATGATATTTTATGTAGTAATAGTAGTTCTATGCAAAGGCGTCTTGAATTTTACCATTTCAAACACACTTGGAAAGGCTCTAGTGCTCCCTAATTTTTATGGAATTAAAATTATGAGTGAGGTTTTAGTTCTCTCTTTCTCCATCCCCAAAGTGAAAATGCTCCAGGTTTTGCTTTTAACTCTGACACTCTGAGTGACTACACTGTTGTCCTTCTTTGTGCTTTTTCTTCTTGCAATATGAGAATAATGATGCAAATCTTATCTAGAAATTGCTCATTGCCCTTCAGCAGTCACAGAGTCACACACATGTGAGCATTATAAATAGACTTCAAGCCTACACAGTTATTTCCTTGTTTTGTTTGCCAAACAATACCACATATTAATGTCATTACCTTCATCCTTGCCTACTTTAATAGCTGTTATTGCTCAGCAATGTTAAATATCATGGCCACTTTCATATTTCTTGAATTTAATAAATGAAAATCTATTCTATCTATGCTGTCTTGTGTTTGAGTTTTTAACCATTTTACTTTTTTATTTTTGCAAGCTTTTACCACTAATGAAGAGCTGTAACAACGGATAATTCTAGGTTCCAAATGATTATAGATTTTATATTTACTATAAATCTCATGTTTTGTACATTACTATTTCTTAATGGATGGATAACAGCTCCATCCATTCATGCTGAAATGTCAGAGAGAATTGCATTACTCAGAATTTTTTTTGAGGGGAGAGGGACAGGCAGGAGAGGAGGGAAAACAATCCCATTTTCTATTTAATTAGAAAGAAGCTCTACGATCACTGAGGAAGAGACTGGCAGTTTTGTTACATCTTTTAGAAGTTATAAGACTCATACAGATATGACCACAGGGCTTGTTTTTTTGTGGGTTTTTTGGTGTTTTTTTTGTTTTGTTTTGTTGTTGTTTTTTTTTTTTTGTTTTGTTTTGTTTTGTTTTTTTTGTTTGTTTTTTTGTTTTGTTTTTTTTGTTTGTTTGGTTGGTTTTTTTTGTTTTGTTTTGTGTTTTTTTGGTTTTTTTTGTTTTGTTTTTGTTTGTTTGTTTGTTTTTTTAGTTTTGTTTCCATGATATATGTTAAAGAAACAAGACAGATCTCAAAAGAAGGAGGAGAAGTAAAACAAGATATATGGCAATGGCCATTAGGGTAAATTTTCTGATAAAAAAAGAATACAAAACTACACAGAGCATACTTGTTTTTATTGCAAAAATGCTCCTTGTATGATAGAGAAAATAGATACCTTATCAGTGAAAATCTCCATATTAAAAAAAAAAAGTCCCAGTTTCTTTGTAATTAGCATAGTAAATGTAGTGGTTTCACTGTGTTACAAACACAAATTGTTTGGGAAAGTATTTTTAATTTTAAAATAATAAAAAAGGGGTAGGCTATATGAAGGAAAATTCCTTAGAGAACACCTGCTTCACCTGTGAGACTGATTTA
The DNA here is from genome assembly GCA_013399695.1 of Formicarius rufipectus. Lineage (NCBI taxonomy): Eukaryota > Metazoa > Chordata > Aves > Passeriformes > Formicariidae > Formicarius > Formicarius rufipectus. The sequence goes on from VXAU01004446.1 coordinate 388,560, forward strand.
ACATGGGGGATAACAGACATGAAGGGTCTGAGCCATTCTCAATTGTTTTGAGTTCCTTGGTCTAATTCTGCTGGTTTCAGAACTTTGGTAGGGTTTTAATATCACTAGAGAATGGGTATAGCAAAACTGTACTGTGAACTTTCTTACTCTTGAGAAATGTCTTTTCACAGCAAAGACATAAAACTATAGTACCTGGGAATGATGTATGTATGTCAGAAGAGATTCACTGAAGACAGGAAATCCTCTGCCAGCAATTTTCAGCTGGGTTATGGTTCATTTGTAGCAGCTGAGTGGCACAATGGGATCATAGCTATATTTGAGAATCTGGCACAATAGTTCCCTGAGGTGTTGCCTTTACTGAAACAGCTGAACTGCTGTATATTCTATATATTTAATGATCTATTATAGCTCTAGAAATCAAACCAAAAGTATATGGAATGATATTGTCAGTACAGATCTTTATAAGCAATATTTATATTTACTGTACATATACAATGTTTTTACAAAATGTTCTGATACTTTGTTGCATTTTATGTGAACTATTCTTTCTATAAATAGCTCCTTGAGTTCACACCATCTAGCTATAAATCCTCAAGTTTTTGAAGTCACTGTCCTAATATATACATAAGAGACATGCTCTGGCATTATATCTATTGTATTTCTGTAAAGATTAGATTCTTCCTCTCCCCCCCATCCCAGGCTTAATGACTGACATATATTTATACTAGTGATCAACAAAATTGTAATGTTATTCTTTCCTAGTTTGAATATAGATTTACAGTGCTGGTTTAGAAACTCTCTACAATGCATATTTTTATTGGATTATTAATATTGACTCTCACAAACTGTGAGAAAAACAAACAAAAACAAACAAACAAAAACCCAACAAAACAACCAAAACCACAGGATGTACAAAGAGAAGAAAAATTATATGAAAGAACCTTTAATTTTTATTTCTTCTTGAGGCTAGTTCCTACAGTGTTTATATCTCAGAAAAGTACATATAGCTACATAATTTACAGATTCCTAGGCTTGACCAAAAGCTTTATTACATATAAATAAAAACAAAGCAAAACCACCAACCAACCCACCAACAAAAAAGAAACCTTATGTTTTATTTTTCCATTCCTTATAGTGATATAATAATTAATACTTTTTAAGATTATCTGGATATAATATATTCATATTTTTAGGACTATCTGAATGCATTCCTATTCCTTGAGGTACACATAAAATAGCTGCAAAGATATGTGTCTAAGTTTACAGGAAATTAAGAAAGTTGTTGGACTAGAAACCAAAGAAGGAGACAGACCTCTTTTGGACTAAAAATTTAATTAAGGTATGATAATAGGAAAAAATAACAGTTCTTAACTACAATATCTATCTATCTATATATATCTATATCTATTCAAGAGAAAAACAGCAACCAGAACTAAATGACCAATTTGTGGAACAATTCCCCCTTGAATCCCCACAGTCTCTGCTCCTGTTGGGCGCATTAATATTTATGGACAGCAGGTGGTGATGGTGCTCCTTGGCTGGTGCTGAGCAGACCCCACCCCGGGAGTGGGTAGAAAAAGGTTTCAGTGTGTCCCTCTGAGATGGCCACTGTGGAGTCGGTGAAAGGCGCCGTGCAGAAAAAAAGAAGAAAAGAGCTGGGATCCTCTTTCTGTGGGCAAAACTCTCTCTCCTAGTCCGTGGAGAGCAGAGGTTTCTCCAAGAGCTGTCTCTCTCGCCTTCTTCCTGCAGTCCTCCTCCCCTGCAAGCCAAAAACCAAAAGTGCCCCCCTTTCGTTACCACACCCCAGTGATTTACCGTTGCTAAGTAACCCCCTTTCTGTCATGATCTATCCTTTGATATCTGCAGTGATGAAAGATAAGGGCCATTAGCTCCTTGTTCGTTGGTAGGGGAAAGTAAAATTCCATCTCCTCCAAAAAAAACCATAACAATATGAAAACTTGTTTTACAGCAATGTAAAGCATCTTATGAAATACTTTGGCTATTAAAAGTGAAGCAATTATGGTATTATTTTTATGTATTCCTATTCACAGCTTTCTGTTTGCATTTCTAACAACCATCTTCCCTAAAGAAGGGATTTTTGGGTTTAGTTGTGATTTATGGCAGCATAAGGGAAAAAACTGCCAGAAGTGATTTTAAGCCATTAAAAGAAGCTTTATAGAATGGTGGAATCACAAATTGCAGATGCCTTCTGCCAAGTATAACTCTCTTCTCATAATTAAATCCTAACATACAGTTGTCCTTCTGTTATTTATTGAAAAGTCTAACTTTTATTTGTTTACTTTGCAGAATAGTTTTGCTCATTACTATTTAAATCAGTTAGTAGATATCAAATTAAGTCAATAAATATCTTATGAATAGCATGCCATTCTAATAAAAAAAGCAGAAAGAGAGGAACTTTTTAAAGTCTCCTGTAAGTTGCTGAGCTCTTTCTGAGATTGCTAAGCACCCTCACCTGCCCCTGAAGTCAATGGGTGCTGTAAGTGGTCTGACCTCTTTAGCATCCTAGCTCTGAGCACCTGGTACTCTTACTCATCGTATTTGTCTAGGGCTTAAAAGAAGTCAGTTCCAGGCATCTGTCCATATTACAAGCTGTGCTGAAGTGTAGAAAAGTATGAGTGGCTTGTGAAAGACAGAGTTTGAGCACTAGAAGCTGTTTAGAAGAAAGGCATTGGGAATTCAGTTCCCTGAGGTAACTTTCAGTGTGTATCCTGCTTGCCACCAGCTGATTCTACGGTGCTTCTATTAAAGCCAAACGGAAACTGATGCCACCTTCAGAGGTAAATGACTACACTAGCAGGATTTTCCCACAAGGCAGGCAAGACATTACAGTCAATATCACATCTACGAAAGAGGAGTCACCTTATGGCTCAAGGGCTACCCAAAGCAGTTCACTGAGAACTACTCTTGCTTATCCTTTCACCGAGGTGTTCCCTGAGAAATGACTGTTGGAAAGGTTCACTTCTAGTGTAGAGAAAACAACCGGGAGGAGGCTCTCCTATCATGTAGTAAACATATACTCAGTGACTTACTTAAGGAGAGAGGAAAAATTAGGAAAAGCCTAGAGGTTGACTGCTAATAATAAAAGGATTCATGTGGTCTGCAGCTTACTTTCACTTTTCTGGAGACAGGGAAATAACTATCCCAGAGCACCCTATGCTACTTTATCAATGGATGCGTATTTAAAACTACTCCTCTACAAGAAAAAAATGAAATGCATTACTGAGCACAGAGTCACCTGTTTGTCTGAGGGAAGTGCATTAACCCTACTGCCTCCAGGGAGACCTTAGATGAAACTAAAGTAAGTAGCAAATTCTGCCACACAAAATTTCTAGATTTTCATGTATGTCTTTTGCTTACCAGTGTTGAAAATCACTGCCTCCCCTTGCTATAGCTCTTTAGTCCAAGTTACTATCTAATTTTTTAGACATTTGTTTTAATGTTTACTTGTATTTACTAACACAAGAATAGAAAACAAATCCAGTCATTGTGAGAGAATAAAAAATAACTGACCAATCATGAATAATCCTAATTTTGACTTTTCTGTTTTCCATCTTTAAAATTGGCATAAAAAGCAATATCTCTACTTATTAATGTTGATCAGAAAAGTACTTGTTTCAATAGAACACAGTGAGGAATTTTCCAGGCAATTTTCTTAAGAGAAGAATGTGTTTTCACTGCTTCTTTTATTGTTGGAGAAGACAAAACAGAAAACTTTTATCTTACAGAAGTAGGTGATTTCAATCAGAAAACTCTGATTAATTTTTTTGAGGACTTAGGCCCAATAAAAATTTTCTTCCTATGTCTCTGGCTTATGGACATGATCTGTGAAAATGAAAAATGAAGTGATAATGCATCTGAGATAACTTACTAGGAAGAAATCCATTCCTACATCTGGAAAAATTGCACTGTCACTGAGAGAAATCAGTTCTCCATTTTTGTTTGTCATTAGACTCAAAGAAAATAAAAGCCCAGCTAATTTTATTTTTTTTTAAAGGCAATAAAATGTATATGCCTCACAAGAAAAAAAAAACCTATGGATTTTTTTTCTCTATATCTTTTCTATAAACAGTTTTATATCATGTCAAACATGTCCTTATAATAATTTCCTTATAATTGCTTCTTTAAATATAGGATAGATGCAGTTTTATGCTATATTTGTAACTATTATGAAAATATTATTTTACTGCTCTGTTCAATTCTCATACATTCATCAAGTTTCACAATTTTACCTAGATTTTGTAATATTCTCAGTTTCAAAAGGCTGAAAGGTGTTTTGAAATTAAAGTTGTTCTAATTTTCTTTTGAATAATGTAATTCATGCTTGAAATAACATAGTAGTTTTGATCTCTTATGAAACTTCAGTCTTCCTGTTCTCCACATAGATATTTTGATGAGCTTTTCAATCATACGTATTGTCTTTTGTCCCTTTGACTGGAAGATGACACTCATCTAATTGGTGGCATCAGTGCTATAGAGTCATGTTGCAATCATGTGAAGTTGGGAATTTTACTAATTATTATTCTTGTTCTTTATTTATTTTATATCATGCCTAGGGAAGCAGTCAAACAACAAAATGTGTAATAAAGGTAAATTATCATGCCATCACAGAGGTTGTACCTCAAAGAGGTATAAAGTCTGGGCTGACTGTAATTTACAAACCTATATCACTAGAGCAGTTAATTAGAATAAGTTCCAAAACAGTTAGGAGTGTTTTCTCAAATAATAACAATGCAATGATAGATGTGTCTCAAAAACCATTAAACTGGCAGGGACTAAACTGGTGATGATTTCCATGGGAAAACAGTTTAAAATATGCAGGAACTAATAAACTCATTGTACCTTTTTACAAGTTCATTTATTATTATTATTATTTTCCCCTTAGCTTCTAATGCCAGTGGTTAAAAGAGTTTTATCAAACATAATATCCTTGCTCCATGTTGGCACACAGCTGACCTTTTAGTATTCCACTTGTTGGTGTAAATATTAGAAAGGAAAAAGCTACTCATTAAGCTCAAAAGACAGGCCAGAAACTTGAAAAATTTCCTAACAGTCAAAATAGCAATTAGAGTTGAAAATAACATTTTTAAAGGACAACAGAATAAGAAACAATATTAAAGGTAACATGATTGCCCCTCATAATAATTAAAACCATGATTCCTAGAACTCCAACACATATGGTATTTCTGGATAAAATTATTCAGTAAGCAATGATTTAAAAGCAGGATGTCCTGTCTTTCATAATATTAATAATGTAATTCATCATTTCATAAATTTAACTGTCATATGAAAAAAACCTTGGAATGATAGCAGTAAAATCACTCAGTGAGTCACAATGGAAAGCATTTGTTTATTATATTTCAATTTTTTTTGTATTTCTTTCATTTGCTTTGACATTATATTAAGGTTAATTTTTAATTAATTCTTCTGTTGATTAATTCAAGTCTCAGTTCACAAAAAAAGTTCCTTAAATTTTAAAGCAGATCTGAAATTTTTGGTATTTTGTTTTGTAGGAGCTTCTAGCTACCTGAACTTATATACTTGCAGGAAATAAGGGTTAATAATAATGGTATTCCTGTTCTTGCCTTTAAGTAGTTCTTGGTTAATTTAGACTACTCGGGGACACTGGGGTATAATGAATAAAAATGACATCTGAAAAACACAACACCATACAAGTTCATAAGGCTTTCATAAATTACATAAGCAACTACTGGAGACTTCTTTAATTAATGGACTCTGTATGCCTAAAATGACTAGCCTTTTGCATTTTTTTTTCTCTTAATTTTCGTATATGATACAAGAGGTGAAAATACATTACACATCTTATGATGACTGTTTTGCCTTTAGGGAAAAAAAGTAATTGTATGCATTTTGATCAAACTTATCAAGTAGAAATGAAAGACACTTGTTTGTAGCACAAGAAAACTCTATTCCATAACTAAGCAACCTTTGCAATTGCATGAATGTCTTGTGTTTTTTGTCTTTAAAAGCAACCAGTAGTAATAAAAGAAATGCCTTTCATTCATTTTAAGTCAGCAAAAGACAGAGCATCCTAGTGGCATAGTCTACAGCTTGCTGAGCAGATAATCTTAGTTTAATTATTTGCTGTGCTATGGATTCTCTGTTATCTGGTGTAAATTGTCTAGACATTTGAGAGTAAATGCTTAATAATGCAGATTTTAGCCTTGGATAACTGCTTTGAGAATAAGATGTGTGACAATTATCTAGCCTGAGCCTGTTCCGTGACACAGTTTCCCCAAGCCTTTGATATAAAAGGATGTTGCTCATTTCAGTCCCTTTTCCAGCGTTTCTGTGCGGGAATGCACTGTGAGGTCTGGGTAATCCCCCACAGGCTATACAAGCCTGCTCTGCCTTCACTCAGAGATAAATAGAAGTCCTGTTATTTTTTGTATGCATAGTGTTTAGACCCCACCACAAAGAAAGATTTACTAGTGTCAGATAAGTACTGCAGCAATTACTCTTAGGTTGTTGCTGAAGAGATTGGTGCATATGGCTATCTTATGTCTGTCCTCAAAAGGTATCTCAAAACATATCTGAGCCACAATAGCTCACAGTTTTGCAGCCCAAACACTTTTTTTTTTTTTTTTTGGGTGACAGTCTGTACGAACATTAGTGTGTATATATATTTATGACAAAATTCCAAAGCTTAAAAGCAACCTGAAAACTTTACTGAAAGTGTACTATTGAAATAAATTCAAATCCCTCCTTTCTTAGGATTACAACTGTTCATTGAAATACAGTACCATTGCAGAAAGTTCATTCTTTTCAGTAGCGACTTATAATTATTACCTGGCACATTCTCAGGCAAAGTATTTCTAGGATTTGTCTCTCTCTTGCAAGCAAAAGAATTATCTTCTAATCTGAAATTTATGTTCATTGGAGAGGAAAAGAGACTGGGAAAAGGACAACTCTGTGTCACTGCAATAGGGTTGGCAATTTCACTTGACATCAGTGTTGTGCCTTCTACACAGCTGACTGTGATCACTAATACGTAGCATTAAGTGCTCATGACTTCTGCAGTGCTTAATTGGTTTGTTTCACCAGCTGATTTATATGTATCCTCTTATGCTTTGCACCATCACACATTATTGCAACCTTTATGTTTGCTATACAAGCAAATCCAGCAATTTAATAACTCAGTATGAATCAGACTATGACTCTTATCATAGTCTTTTTCAGAAGCTGTTGTAATACTTTCACTATTTTTTCAAGGGAGTTGGATGCTTTGGATTGTAATAATAGGACCAAAAATTATAAGCATCTCAGTTTAAACCTGTATGAGTAGGCATTTGAGATCAGAATGAGTTTAATTTGATTATTTTTTGATGCTTATATGAGAATAAGATTCATCTTTCTCAGGAAATACTTATTTTTCTTCAAAGAAACATGCTAAATCAACGTGTAAAAGAGTAAATTATTACACTTTTGCATCAGCTTCACCTTGTATGTCTAAATAGCAACTGAATTACAATTTTCTGGAGCTCCTGTTCTTCAGATTGAACTTTATTAAACATCAGTATGGTACTAGAGGTGTACCTTTCAAAAACTGATTTGATGTACATCACCACATATCTACATATATTATTTTCTTCTAAAGTATCTTAATAGAGAGAATATTATTAATTAGGATAAGTGAATAAGAATCAAAATTTTTCCTCTTTTCTGTGTGTTAGAGCTTCCCTTGCTCAACTCCTCTATCAGATACCAGATATATTGACTAATTCTTAATCTTCAGGCTTATGCTCATATTTGGTATTTATTTTTTAGAAATTTAAATATCTCTAAGGCTTTTCTGTTGTTTTCCTTCTTCCTGCTAGGTGCAGTTTACTCCTACAACCCTGCAGTAAACAGTTTGGAAATCACTGAAGGCAGATGTATTTTGGTAATAACCTTAACCATTGCTTGTATGATTTTATTTTTTTTTTTCATTAAAAACACAAAAAGTAGATATCAAAAAAGAATTACAAATCAAATAGCTTAATAACATATAACATTCTAGAAACACTTTTGACAGACAAATTGAATCAAGACTTAGATTTAGAGTTGCTTTTTATTTGTATAATTTTAATGACGTTGGTCTTGAACATTAGAAATATTACTTGTGTTTCTTAAAAGTGATAATATTGAATTTCAGAGCTAGTATATTTTATGATAATTGGAATAAATAAAAATAAATTCACAATAATGAATTTTTTGTGAAATTAAATTATTTGGTGGCATCCTTCATTCCCTTAGTATTGGCAGTTCTGGAGTCTTGTGACAGAAGTGAAGGTTGGTCTGTGGTAAACCTTATTGAGTTCAAAGTCCTCTCCTTTACTTCCTTTTTAACAAAATAAATAACTGGCATAATTTTGTAAACATGAGGTTAATTCCAGAAACATTTTATGTGAGTTTTTTCTGGGTATCTTGAAACCGCTTGTCCCAGAAGTGCTTTGAAGTTGCTAGGTCAAGAGGACTATCCCAGCCACAGTTTGAACCCACATCAGGAAAAAACTACATTCAGACAAGATCTTGTACCCTTGTTTTGGTTTCTGAGACATTGGAACAGGTTTCCCCAAGAATTTGTGCATGCCTCATCCCTGGAAGTATTCAAGGTTGGATGGGGATTTAAGCAGTCTAGTCTATTGAGTCTATGTCTGTCTATGGCAAGGAGATTGGAACTACATTATCTTTACGGTACATTCCAGTTCTAGATGTTACGCAATTCTATAAATTCAGATAAATCAATATTTTTAAAATCTTCAACTCCATAGAAACACTCAAAGAAACTTATGTCACTGCTTGAAAAAACCCAGCTGAGGTGATGGGGGGGTGTATGCAGAGGGACAAGTGGAGGGAATAGAAGACAAGACGGGTGAACCTCAATAACAAGTTAGCAGAGATCTCTGAATTTTTTGCAAGAGTCTGAGTCCTGAGCTTAATTTCCTCCACTGGGGAAGAATCTCAAAATCCAGGCTTTAGTCAATGTCATTCTGAAGGACAGCACCTCATAACTATACTAAAAATTAAGTTTCAAAATGTGATCAAACTCTATTTTCCTTGTCAACTCCAACTCATTCAAATGACTATTCACTTTGCAGGTCATATTGCTATTTACATAATTGGCTGAAGCTAATATATACTAGTCAGAAATATTTTGATACACTGCATTTTCTTCCTTTATGACTCATGCTTCTTGCCTTGATATTTATCACAGATTCAGCTGCACACTCTAACTGTTGAGTTTGTGCCTACTTTACTGATTAAACTGAATATTTTAGTACAGAATTTACATATATACTGATTGCCCTGTGCACTTACATTTTTTTATGAGGAGGAAAAATTGTAGGGAGTGTTACTTTCACATCTTTCTATAACGTATGCCCTGTCTGTTTCCCTGATTTCCATGTGATTAAAGCTTGTTCAAATTATTTACAGACTTTCTCATTTGTCAGGACTCAGATACAGTGTATATAATTCCAAAATCTAGATCCTTTAGGAAAGTGTAGAAATTAAAATAGTTCTCTTAAAAGTAAACAGCTAAATTCCCTACTATAATGAAAGAACAGTCATGTTTGAAAACCTGTCTAGGCAAATACAGTTCCAGGAATTCGGGAAGACTAAAGACAGTGCTGTGGATGTAATAGAAATGTGGTTTTGGCTTTTATATAATGCAAGCATCACATTCTTCTGTTGTAAATCTATGCCTTGATGTTCATTACTGATTTCACAGTGAAGACTATGAAAGCAGGTCATTGTTTGGAATGCAAAATGATTTATTTTGTTTATAACTTTGAATTAATTTCTGTTTTCACTTACTTTATGTTCTGCTGTGTGAGCGTGAACATGCACATACTTTTTGATCTTATTCATGCCATCATAGCATAAATACTGAGATTAGGATTTCTTTCTTGCTTGGCTGTGTCTAAACCCACATAGTAATGCAAATGAGCCATGACAGATAGTCCTACATCCTTATCTGGATACACCGTGTGCTGAGTAGTCCTATGACACAATGCAGGGTAACTTTTGGGGATGTAAGAGTTGGAATACCTTACAGTTGAGGATTCTCCAGAACTAATTAATATTCTCTAGCTATGAAAACACTTTATCTGGACTATGTGTGAGACCACAGAACTGGTTTGACACTGTCTACCAAAGCATACTCCTGGAAAAGCTGGCAGCCCATGGCTTGGACAGGGCACTGTCTGCTGGGTTAAGAACTGGATGGATGGCTGGGCCCAGAGAATTGTGGTGAGTGGTTTTGCATCCAACTGGCAGCCTGTCACTAGTGGTGTCCCCCAGGGGTCAGTGTTGGGCTCAGTCGTCTTTAATATCTTTATTGATAATTTGGATGAGGGGAGTCAAATCTACCATTAGCATATTTGCAGATGACACCAAGCAGGGGGGAGTGTTGATCTGCTGGAGGGGAAGAGGGCTCTGCAGAAGGATTGGGCCAGCAGATTGATAGGCCGAATCCAACAGTGTGAGGCTCAAGAAGGCCAAGTTCTGAGTCCTGAACTTTGGCCACAACAACACCCTGCAGCACTACAGGCTGGGCACAGAGTGGCAGAAAGGGACCTGGGGATACTGATTGACAGGAAACTGAACACAATCCAGCAGTGCACCCAGGTGGCCAAGAAGGCCAATGGCATTCTGACCTGTATCAGGAATAGCGTGGCCAATAGGTCCAGGAAAGTGATTCTTACCCTGTACTCGACAATGGTGAGACTGCACCTTGAGTACTGCGTTCAATTTGGGGCTCTTTAGTTCAAGAAGGATACTGACATTCTGGAGCATGTCCAAAGAAGGGCCAGTCTGGTGAAGGGGCTGGAGTACAAGTCCTGTGGAGGAGTAGCTGAGGGAGCTGGAGTTGTTGTCTCTTCTCTCAGGCAACCTGCAGTAGGACAAAAGGACACAGTCTTAAGCTGCACCATGGGAGGTTTAGGTTAGACAGTAGAAGAAATTCTTTACAGATAGAAAGACTGGGCATTGGAATGAGCTGCCTAGGGAGGTGGTGGAATCTTCATCCCTGGGGGTATTCAAGAAGAGACTGGCTTCAGCAATTAGTGCCATGGTCTAGTTGACAAGGTAGTATCAGGTCAAAGGTTGGACTTGATGATCTCACAGGTCTTTTCCAGCCTACCTGATTCTGTGATTCCACATATCATGAGTAGACCAAAATGTTATTATTCATGCACTGAGACGAAGCTGATTATTTCCATAGCATGTATGGAGAAGTAAGTTTTCAAATCTTTGTCTTTTGCATGGATGTGAGTAATTGGAAGATAATACATTGGAATCAATGTATTGAAAATCATGCAAACAGGGCATGTATCAAGACTGCAGCATTAGTCTGATTCAGAATGTTATGAACTGGGAATGCCTATAAGCAAACTAATATTAGCAGTGACGTATTTAAAATCTCAGCAGCTACCCTTTGTTGGAATGTCAAGTACACAGTAAACAAACAGCAAAAAAGTGTGAGCTGGATTGAAAACAATCTGAATAGTTCTGAAAAGGCCAACAGCATAAAATTTATTTGGAAGTCAGTGACTAGTGGTTAACTCCAGAGGCTAATACTGAGTCCAGTCCTGTTTAACATGTTCATTAATGATTTGGATGATGGCATAGAAAGTTTGCAGACAAAACTGGGGAGGACTAGATGATACACCAAAGGATTATGCTTCCATCCTAAGGGACCTGAGCAGGTTGTTGAAGTGCTGATAGGAATCTTGTAAAGTTTAACACATAAGAGTTCAAAGTCCTGACCATGAGGAGGAAAAGTCCATGCACTAAAACTTGATGAAGGCCACATAGATGGAAAGAAGCTTGGCAGAAAAGTCACAATGGATAACCACATAGAGAAACAACCAGCATTGTGCCCCTGTTGCAAAACAGGTTACTGGTATCCTCAGCTACACTAAGCAAAGTATTGCTGGCAGGCTGAGGGAGGTGATCTTCCTTTGTATTTAGTGCTGCTACGGCTACACATGGACCTCCTAGAGACATGGACATACTGGAGAGAGTCCAATAAAGGGCGATGAAGATGATAAGGACAACGGAGCGTCTCTTCTATGAAGAAAGCCTGAGAGATTGTCCAGCATGTAGAAGAGAAGGTATTATCAGTGTGCATGAACACTTGAAGCAGGAGTACAAAGAGTTGAATTTAGGTTCTTTTAGTGATTCCCAGTGACAGAACTAGAGGCAATGGGAACAGACTGAAACAGGAGGTTCCCTCTGAATACCAGGAAACACTTTTAAAAAAAAATATTAATTTTTACTGTGCAGATAACCAAGCACTACAAGAGGTTTTCCAGGGTGGTGGTGATGTCTCAATCCTAGGAGACAGAAAAAAGCCAAAATATCTAGACACTATCCTAGACAACTTGCTCTCAGTGGCCCTGCTTGAGCAAGGGGGCTGGACAAGATGACCTGCAGAGAATCTTTTATGACTTCAACCATTTGGTGATACTGTCAAACTTATTCACTAATACAATCATGTTCTAATTTTTACAACTGACATTGTAAATTGCTAAACCAACAGCAAGCTAGATTGACAAAAAGAAATCATATGTCCTTTAGATAGGTATTCATGACAAGCCATTACTTTATAATTGTCTAACTGCATATCTAGGTGAAGGGTAATTGCAAAATTATATTATTACTGAAGTTTAATTTCTTAAGTAATAAAAATAATTTTGTTTGTTTGTTTGTGTGGGTTTTTTTTTGTTTTGTTTTTGTTTTTTTACAAAGATAAGGGATTAAACAGTAAAGGAGAAAAAAGAATTTAGCTTTGGTATCTCTGTGAATTCCTTATAATTGTAATATCTTTATGAGCTTTAAAACACTACCATACTACACAGTACTATAGGATGGTCCTTGAAAGACTCTAAAGGGAATCATTCATACTGCAATAATTTCTAGAGATCATACTAACTTTTAAGTCATATGACAGTGCATCCCAAGGCTCTAACAACTTTATCTTTTCATGTAGAACATCCTAAACGAGAGATTAAGTTTTCTATCAGTAGGAAAAATCACAGGAGTGTTTAGGGAAGAAAATGAAGATACACAGAGAAACTAGTTATTTTGGGGAGTTCCCAATTCACCTGTAATTTAGAGATATTGAAGCAAAGCCTATATTTGAAAGCTTCAAAACTCTTGCAAAGTCCTGCTTTCCGGATGTAGTGGCAGATGTTCAATCAACAGGACTTTCAGTTGTTATTTGAGCATGCTGTGCACGTAAAGCCATGACAAATCAGTGAGATATAGGTAGTGTACAGGGTATTAAGAGGTTCTGCATTATTTTCATTAACAGTTAAGTAGATTTCATTTTTCTGAATCTGGCTTTTAAGTTCTATTCTATTATTATTTTTCATGGCAAAGGAGATAATTCCATGCCTGAAAAAAGGACTGGCATTATGCAAATGAACCTATCTGTATCGGCACAAAAGAACTCCAGTAATCTTAACGGAGGATTGGAGTAGCTTTAACAGTACAATGAAAGATGAATGACTATATATCAAGTTTTAATGAATACCTGACTGAGGAAGCATATGAAAACAGCATGAACAGAATTTAGAACGAAGAATTGTCTCAATAGGATATTGGTGATAAAAGATCTGCTGCTCAGGAATGAGACAGATGAAGCTTCATACTCATCAGAACACAATATTACCAATGTGGACATCAAATCTTTTGGTTTTCAATTCCAACCCATCAAACTTTATATTCCAGTTGAGTAATAAAATCAGAGTTGTTTTGAAAAGCTGTCCTATGTCTTATCATAAATCTGTTGCTTGTATAGATCCCAAAGTATCAAAGTTTGCAATAAAAGTTTTAAGTACTTTTGGAATTGATATTACAACCATAGTGAGGAACACTGATGTACAGAAGAAAGCCCACTCTCTGAACAATTGAGATGAGTTTATTTCCATCACTCATAAATAGAGTTAAATTTTAATTAAATTGAGGCAGAATTTGACCCAAAAAAATTTAAATAATATGCATAGCAGACATGACAGTAATTTCAGTCAGAATGTTGGCTACATCTATGCTTTCAGAAAAATCATTTAATTGTGTGCTCAGTCCAAAAAATGTAAAATTACCTATGCCCCAGATTTTAAATTACTCAACCCCATCCAATTAGTGCTGATGTTTGCAATTTGCCCGTAGAAGATGGGTTATGATAAGTCTTGGACCACGACTGGAATTTGTTTCCAAAACTGTTTAATGACATATGACTTTTTTTACCTGAGTAACTATTTTAATATTTTAACCACATAAATGAACAGTTCCAGTGATAGTCTCAAAGTAAACATTCCCTACTACTTTAACTAATTAGTACAGAGGCAGACCCTACAGAAGTACATACATGAAGTATCAGAGATATAGAACTGTATGTAAATGGCAGAAGTCATAATGAGCTGTGTCAATCTACTCTGCTCTGGTGCAGCCTTGGGCATCACAGTATAAAAAGACATCAAGCTATTTGAAAGCATCCAAAGGAGAACCACAAGGATGCTGAAGGGTCTGAAGGGGAAGCTTTATGAGGACCAGCTGAGGTCATGTGTCTTGTTCAACCTGGAGAAGAGGAGTCTGAGGGGAGACCTCATTGTGATTTTCAACATCCTCACGAAGGGAAGTGGAGAGAAAGACATGGATCTCTTCATTCTTGTGACTAGTAACAGAACTTGAGGAAACATCATGAAATTGAGTCAGGGGAGACTTAGGTTGCATGTCAGAAAAAGGCTTTTCACCTAGAGGGTAGCTGGGTACTGGAACAGGCTCCCCAGGGAAGTGGTTACAGCACCAAGACTGTATGAGTTCTAGAAGCATTTGGGCAATGCCCTCAGGTGTGACAGGTTGGGAATGGTCCTGTGCGGGGCCAGGAGTTTGACTACGTGATCCTGATGGGTCTCTTCCAACTTAGCATATTCTATGATTCTATGAATCATCTGAAAGGTATTTCATGTGGTAGGTTCATTCTAGATGACCTTCTCAGAGTCAGTCTAGACTAAAAGACAGAGAGCAGAGTAGTTGTTCAACTCAGCATACAGCTTAGTACTGTTAGTTTTACTTACAAAGGAAAACTCTCCACAGAATATTTAATCCACCACCAAGGATTTACAGGCTCAGAGGTGGATTTAAATCAGTTCTAAGTTCTATTTCTCATACTATATGAAATCAATTATGATTTTTGTCTGACTGATTTGAAGATAAATTTCGTGAGGGTTTTTTTGTTATAGCTACTGTGAAGTAGAACTAAGCTTACTGCTTCTAACACAGACAGCCTTGAGAAGAGAGGATAGAATCTGCATCCGTCTTGTAAAGATCATACTGTTCATTTAGCACAATGCCTGTGCTGTAGGCTTCAGATTTTCTTTCTACCAAAAAATTATGAGATTACTTAGATACTATTCCAATGCCCAGATTATATTTTATTTCTAGCATAGAAGATACTAAATATCAATTTGCAACTATATTCTGTAGTGATTATAAACAAACTGAAAATGCTATCTACACTGAGAATGTGCTGTTTAACAGTGAAGAGATTGGGTCTTACAGATGACGTGCTAGGGTTATCTTATAGATACTGAGACATAAGTTCTGAATGAGGGATAGAGGGAATCTGTGCAGTAAATATCACACAAAATTTTTGAATGAAAAAAACCCCACAATAATAACAAAGTGAATAAGTCTGCTTGATAAATCACAGGGCTTTTTCTCTCCATATCTTTTGAAGTTCTCCACTATATACAGGGTGTCATTTATGTTTTTTGTATCAAGTTTAATTTCATAGGAAACAGTGTGATGGACTATACTTGAAAGTTTCCTTGCAGATCCATAAAAATGAAATAAAAATCTGGTTTATCCTTCAACAAGGACTTAAGTTAAAATGCATCACGAAATACGGTGCTGTAGTTTCACATAATATTGTCTCAGCATCTTTCTTTCCTCCTATGGCCCTTGCACCTGTTTCTCCTGTGTATTCATAAATCTGCTGCTTCAGTACAGCATAGTTTATCCTTTAAAAATCTGTTGAGATTGCTGGTTTAGCAAGTTGAGGAAATAATAATAGATCTTTAAAAAGTATTTTGATTCATTAGTTACAGTACCTCAGGTTGGGTTTTTTTATGTGAGGGCAGAGTAGAATAAAAATGCACAGATTGTTTTTTTTCCTAGTAATACTCACTCATGGAGTTGTTGCAGTTGAAACTGTTTTCATCCTCAACATTACCTATTAGTGTCCCCTGAGGAATGTTCAGTCCCCAAGGACCAAAGGGCCCCTGTGTCCTAAGGGACCTTTGTCCTGAAGTCTCTGTAGGGTCAAGAAACCCTGAAGGCATAAAGCTTCTGAAAGATCTGGAGAGAGGGCAGAGTGTTTCTGTGATCTGAGCAGTGCAGTATAGTGCTTGATCAGCCTTTCACACTGAGACAAGTTGTGGGAGCAGGTGCTTCAGGGTCTCAGATCTGCAAAAGTCAGATTTTTTAAAATCCCATTTGCTGAATCTGCCTTTTTTATCATAAGATTAATTGCTTCAACTAAACAGAGAAACAGTGCACCCTGCATCATGAACCATGTTACAGCTTGCTTGAAAGTTAGTATCTGCAGATTTTAAATTAATCAGAATAGTTATGCTGATAATTAATTTATATATTTCCACTGTCATTAAAATGAAGAAACATAGACTATCAGAGTGAAAACATTTCATTCTGTTCCTGTGAAATACAGTACAAGGTATAGAACAGCCAAACAAATGCATATATCCCCTTTATCCCAAGACTTTATCAGACTCTTTACTTTCAGCTCTCTATCCCCTCTGCTATAATGAGTATGTAGCATTGTTATCCAGTTATTTTACCCCTGTGATCAAAAGCAGCATTACCCCTCCCTTTCTCTTTTGTTGACTGCAGAGTAGTTCAAGACTGCTAGTGAAACCTACATAGAGATTCAGTTTCAGATTAAGCTGTCTAAATGTCAGTGGCTACATATTAGTCACATGGACTCTGAACCTTGGCCCAATTGTAGTCAAAATACAATACAGCAAAGAAGCCTATGGGATGATTATGGTGAAAGCATAAGATGTATGACTCCACAACTTAAATCTATGCAGTGGGTTAAGACATCCAAGATATCTGTATGGTGCTGGCAGGCATGACACAAGATTCAGGGAGGACTTTCATGCTTTTGGAGTGTCAGCTGGATGCCAGGCAGGATCAGAGGAAAACTTGAACAGCACTAGATGACAGTGTTCACACAGCTGAATCGAGTCCCCACTGAATTTAGAACCAAATGAGAAAAATTTTTCTCACATAGGCATTATTGTGTGAGGACCCTACCTGTCAGTGTCTTGATAGGCTGTGTGATTGTGATGGAAGTTCATCTCCACAACCACAAAGGAATACTGAGAGACAAAGACAGATGGAGGAACCCAAATAGTCTTCCTGGATGTTCCTATATCCCTCAAAAGAGAACAATCAGCTCATAAAATTCCATCACCACAGGACCTGAGAAGCACAAGTGCACAATGACAGGCAGAAAGACAAATGAAGAATTCAGAAGGGACATCACCAAAAAAAGAAACAAAGGAGGGAAAAGGATGGATTTAGTTGATTTGGAAGGAACAATTATGGGAGAACAGAGTGGTAAGGGTATAAAAATGTCTGGCCATGTGTAAATACCTACTGATCTGTGCACTTGCTTGGCCATGTTCTGTGACTGAGCAGCACAGTCTGGCTTATCTTACTAAATTCCTAGCTCTTTTCCTATGCAAGGGACGCCCTATTCACTGTGCGTGTGTACACATGCACGAGGATCTGAGTGCAAGTAACTGGAGTCAGACTATGGGCTGGGGAGCTGTCATGTATGTGATGGACTCAACAAAAACAAGTTTTGTTTTGGGTGCCAGCAGCTGGGCTGGGACTGTGGGATCTTGTGCCTGGGTAGCAGACATTGTAGTGACCAGAGTGAATCAAGTGGCAGCTACTAGAGTGGGATGTGAAGTCAGAGGCCAATGAATCCATGGTTCTGACACCAGGAGAGGGTGTGGGTGAGGGAGTGAGGTTGTGATCACTAGGAAAAAAACAATCCAAACTGTCCCATGGGTAGATGAAATGCTTGGGGAACCAAGAGTGTCTCTAAAAGCAGGACCATGGGCTGTTCACTTCTGGTGACCAGGGGAGTTCCCCAGAGTTCTGGATGCATGTTTGTGTGTGTGCATAAACATGTATTCTTACCTATAGATCTCTATCCATCTCAGTTAGAAGGGAGTAGGATAAGCCTGCTGGTGCTTCTTGTTCTTCTCAGTGCTCTGTGTGCCTATGATCCGTATGGCTAGCTGTGCATATATGTATGCATATGGTATATATATATATGTATACATATGGTTTATATGTATTCTCTGTGTGCTTATGCCTACAAATGCCCACAGCATTTGGCTTAGATTCTCCCTATTTATACTGTGAGGAGTTTTCTTTTTATTTTGGGGTGGTTTTTTAGGGGGGGAGGGGAATGGTTTCTGTTTGTTTGTTTTGATTGTTTTTTGTTCTTCATTTTGTTTTCCCACTAAGTTTGTAGTCTGTCTCACAGACGTGCATTAGCAGGTTGTAGGGAGCTGAAAGAACGTAGAGCAAGAGCACCATGATCTCTTCCAAAAAAGGCACAAATAAGTACGAGTACCCACATTAACAGGAAAGAGGATGTGCATCCACATACCTTGTAGAGGTTGTGTGTGTACATGAAACTGTGGACCTATGTGGGAATTAGAATGTTTTGGTATTAGTTATTAAAAGGTGCTAAGAAATTTATAGGTGATTACTGACATTTTTTAAGTGTTAGGTAACTAGTTCAAGGCTGACATTGATCTTGAACATACAGTTCACTGTTTGACAGTTGAGTGTTATTAATAAATCAGTAAACTACTTTATTGCCTGATTTGATTTAAACCATGTACAACAAAGAGTTGTGCCATATTTCCACAAAAAAATACAAACCTCACAAAATGTATTCAAACAAAAGCTGTTACATGGGAAAAAAAATAAAATAATGGTAACTCTCCCCATCTCTTTCATCAGCACTTGAATATTATGTACCCACTTAGAGATGTCCATCTGTAATACTGTGGGTGTGATTTATCATAATGTGATGTGTCTTCCAAATAAGAGTGACCCTCTACAGAAAGAGCTCATATTGTGTATGCTCATATTATTAGCCTCCACATTAGGAGGCCCTGTTTCCAAGCTGTCAGGAAAATTAATAAAAGGGCTCATACAGTACACTTTCAGAAACATTGAAGATAAATATTGAGGAAAGTCCAGGATAGTAAGTAAAGGAATTAGCCTTTTTTTTAAATCCTTTTTATTGTTGCTAAAATAGGAAAATGAAGGAAATAATAATTTAACTATTTTAGAGTAGAAAAATGTTTCTGATGGAGGAAACTACAACAGAGTTCTTTGCATTCAAAGTTAAATTCAACAAATACACTAGTTAAAAGTTTTATTTTAAACTGCATAAATAATAACATTACAAAATAGTCTCATGCTTGTGATGCACTAACTTCATTTCTTACCAAAGTTAGCAGGAGGTAATGGCAGTAAAAACACTTACAAAGTCTGTTTCTAATACAAAGGCAGCAGCATCAACCCCTTAAAAGAGATTATTTTTATACCAATAATCACAGAAGTTTCACACAAGTTCCACATAATTATGTCTTACAGTTCGAATGAATGTTTGTACATCTTAATTTAAATTTGCATATTTGGATCTAATTCTAGTTAAAAAATCCCTTCCTTTATTTCTGGATTAACACTCAACTCTGCAATGATCATAATAAGCCAGTCAATAACATTAATTCTTGGATCAGATTCACTGATACTCCACAGCAAATTTGTAATGGTTGAGTGCAAAGAAGTCATAAAGCTGATTCATTAAGTTCCTGAGGATTCCCTATAGAGCTACTGTAATGGTGTGTATTTTGGGTTTATGCCCAGAGAAGGTTCCCTCATAAAATGGGGTTAGTCAAAGATCTCTTGCTGCCAGAATAAGCCTAAAGGCTGTGAGCNTCGTAGATTACAAGGAGATTTTGATTTACACTCAATTACATCTATGTCCTTCAATATTTGTGTTAGCAGATTTGAGAATATTAGTCTGGTGGACTTCATTTTCCTTTATTCCAGCTCTTTAATTTTTGTAATGTTACTTTTTGTTTGTTTGCTTGCTTTTNTCGAATGAATGTTTGTACATCTTAATTTAAATTTGCATATTTGGATCTAATTCTAGTTAAAAAATCCCTTCCTTTATTTCTGGATTAACACTCAACTCTGCAATGATCATAATAAGCCAGTCAATAACATTAATTCTTGGATCAGATTCACTGATACTCCACAGCAAATTTGTAATGGTTGAGTGCAAAGAAGTCATAAAGCTGATTCATTAAGTTCCTGAGGATTCCCTATAGAGCTACTGTAATGGTGTGTATTTTGGGTTTATGCCCAGAGAAGGTTCCCTCATAAAATGGGGTTAGTCAAAGATCTCTTGCTGCCAGAATAAGCCTAAAGGCTGTGAGCAAAAGCACAAATAGAAATAACCTTAAGGTAGGTGACATTATATTTATGACTAGACTGAACTACAGCCAAGTCTCGCTTCTGAGAAAATGAGACAGGCATTCAGATATCCCTCAGGCTCAGCAAAACAAGGTTAACAGATCTTGTTACATAAGTAGATGCGATCATTTTAGTATTCTTTTAAATTATGTGGGAACTTAACAGAATTGAAATGGCAAAAACATGATTGCCACAATGAATCTGTCTAATTTATAAAATTTTATTTATTAAAATTTTAAAAATATTATCAATTCTGGTTTCATTATTTTACATTTTCCACTTCGTAGATTACAAGGAGATTTTGATTTACACTCAATTACATCTATGTCCTTCAATATTTGTGTTAGCAGATTTGAGA
>VXAU01004446.1:409663-424663 GCA_013399695.1 Formicarius rufipectus
GACTGTATTTTTAGCATTTTCTTTTCTAGTTTATGAATCATTCAACTACTGCTCCTAACATTTTATATGTGTACATAGATATACATTAACACACAAATATAGATATAAAAGTATACTTATTTCTAAAGATTTGAATTTGATTCTACTTTTCATACATATGAGATGGGAGATGTGCTCTATCTTCATTTCTGTGACACATTTAAGGTAAATCATTAAATTCCATCTATAATAATGGAGAAAGACAAACACTTCCACAAAATTAGTGTTTAAGTTAAATTGTTAAGGAATAACATTTAATAAAAGCAAAAATTCAGGTTTTAAAAGTTTTGATAACTAGCCTCCCCTGCAAAATTAGGCATGTAATTAATTTTCCAAATTTATAAGGAAGCTATTTCTACATTACAAGAATTTTCCCTTCTGAACTGGAACACTTTCTCTTCTTTCCTTAGTAGAGCAGTTCATGCAAGCTCCTTCCTCTCAGCTGAGAGACTGGAAATTTCTTGTAACTGAATATTTCATTGTTTTGAAGTGCTATTTGCAATTGGTGACTGATGCTTCTTTTTATGTGTTTTGGGGTTTTTTTTATTATTATTTGTTTTGTTATTTTTTTGTTTTTCCCCAGGTGTTAAACTAGTTTTTGATTCAGCTCTCACTGGCCTGTACTTTGAATGAAAAGTTCTAATTACTGTGAATTTTAAAAACCCTTCTGGTGTGTCAGTTTCAAAGCCATGAAACACAGAAAAAGTGTTATCATCTTACTTGTTCTTTCTCAAAAGGGAAATTGTTTAGATGAGGGAAAACTTAGACTATTCAGAGTAGCTTCAGATGGTGGCATAGTCAATATCAACATCCATGTGCAGGGAAGAGATATATTACCAAGTCAGATGTTTTATTCTAAGAATACTGATAAAATCTGCTGAAAATGTTGCCATATTGATAGTACTCTGGGGAACTGGAATGTTCCACCAACTATGTAAACTTCTGTAGGCATGCAGAGATCAAACTATTGAATCAATAGCCCAACAGCAACAGATGGTAGGAAACCTAAAGTGGACTGAAGTCAAGTGACCAAATATGTACATTTCAAAAATAAATGTATTCTTTAATACTGGATAGTTTATAGCTGTAACTTGTTCATGTTAACACAGCCAGGCTTGTTGTTTCACTTGTTTAATAAGAGATGAAGGTTGTATTCTTCAGACAGATATGCTCTGCCCCAGAGCATCAGGGGGCTCTGGGCTCAGTCACTTGTTTTTATCTTGTAGGACTGTGAATAGGTAATTTTCCAGAATTATAGCATGAGATGGATAAAAAGGAAACAATTTTCCTCTGGGATTAAATAATTATATATGTTTTCCTCTGAAAAGACACACAGTGTAGAAATATCCTCGGTAAACTAGTATTCTGACCAACCTAGTCGGTCCTTTTACTGTTTAGAAATACAGAATAAGCTCGGAGCTACAGTGGCATGATTTTTCACATTATTGTGGCTACTTTGTGCCATGTCTTGTTATTATCATGTGCTTCACTAAGTTACATTAGTTTCCTGTTGCTGAGCCAGTCTGTTGGGTTCTACTAAATAAGCGCTCAAATTCTCCCTATAAAAACGGAACCAGAACTATATATTTTCATTACCTTGGAAAGAAGTTTTACGTTTAATAAGAAATAACTGATCTTGAATGTTGTAGGACTCACTGATTGTAAACAGGACAAACCCCTCTTTTTGTTCAAAAGTAAACTTCATTCATCCTGACAGTGACGAAGACAGTTCCTTTCCCTCTTTACCCTCTCACAGTAGTGAGATACTATCCCTGACTGTTAGTTACAAGTGGTTTTACTCTGGAACAAGTGGGACTCAGAGGTCTCTTATGACTTTGGTAATGCTGTTTTGTAATTATTCAACTGAGGCTTTTTGCAGTTGTTGAGGAATACATTTATGCCAGTAGCTCAGTGTGCTGCTGTGGTGTGAGCTGCAGGTTGAGCTCTGAGTGTTGGCACCCTAAGACAAGACACCGTGAGTTGGAGCCAAACCTTTGCAGAAGAAAGGATATAGGAACCTGTGGCACCAGCCACATGACTGGACACCCAGGAAAACAGCAGGAGCCTAGGACTCAGCTGCAAGACACCAGATTTTAATGCACACAAACTGTGAGGGTATAAAAGCCCAGAAAGTCCTTGGTTGAAGGTCCCCTCTCAGAGGCTGTGAATAAATTGCTTTATGGAACAAGATGTCTGAGACTCTGCTATGGGAAACCTATGGTCAAACCAGTGAGGAAACCTGGTCTGACTGTGTGAGCACACTGTGTAGGGACTCAGGAAGGGCACCTGTCAGTGCACTGGAGCCACCCACTGCGAAGGGGCCTTGGTCCCAGCAGTGACAATCTGGTGGTGGGAGTGTGACTGTCAGAGTGGCTCCTGGATGGTGAGACAAGGAAGTTTCCTAAACATAGTGTCATCTAAAATTACAGTGAGTTTTTATGACCCACTTCATCTGTGTTCTGTGTGCTTTCTTTGTTGGAAAATTTGTCAGGGGGAAAAGGATCTCCAACACAAGACTATGAATCTGTTGGTAGGGTCATTCTGTTCTCATCATTTATAGTTGTTGCCAAACGGTCCTCGTCATTACTAAATATGTGAGCTGGTCTTATTTTCAAATCATTTAGAAGTCTTAAGCCAATCTGCAGATCCCTTGTTCTTTGAGGTAAAATGCTTCTTAATAGTCCTTCTGGTGGTTTTCATTCATGGGTAGTGGATTTTTTATCATATTTTTCAAGGAACATTTATAAATGAACAGGCACCCTCTCAACAATTGCAATTACTTTTAGGAAAATTCAACTTTGAGTTGGTCTTGCTTTATGGAAACATTTACATTTTCTTGTTTTAATCTGTCTGCCAAGAAAGGAGGGAATTAAATCAGGTCTCTGTTTTAACTGGCAAATAGAATTTAGATACCCCCTGTAGTTCAAAGAAAAGCAACAGTATTTTGAAGTCAGTGTGCCTTTGACTAAAGGTACAAAGTCTGCTGAATGTGCCTCACTGGTAAGTTCAGCACTTGGAAGCCTGGGCTGTGTTGCAAACATGAAACTAGCTAGCATTTGTCATGCTATGTTTCAGAGTAGTTTAATTTGTTGTATTTCATCATTATACATCACCTCAGACGATTTTAAGCTATAAGTAATGTGCAATGATTTGAAATTATTTGGGACATGATTTTACTGTAAAAACGTGTTTCCTTTGTCACACAGTGTTACACAGTATGAAAATGTGAAGTATATTAATGCTGAAAAAAAAGATGTAGTCTTTCTGCCACTCAGGCATACAGTTAGAGTAGAGCCTTAGGCCACCTTCAAGGAACATTTTCCCCAGGCATTTCTCATGTTATTGTCTGCTGTTTGACAATGAGTAGTTCAATGTCTAAATGTCATGAAAAGTTATAAATATTGTAATTAACTATTATTTTTATATTCTTTCTTTTACATTTGAAAGGCATTACTGAATTTATTACAGTTCTGAACTGAAAAGACTAAAGCAGATATTAACAAAACCAATATATAAAGTCTAGTTTTTCACTGAAACAGTTTCTGGAACTAAACACTCAAACGATATTAGTGTTGAAAGCATTAGCAGTTTGGTTTTTTTAAAAAATCACAGGAAGATAAAATTAATGGTAAAACTGTTCCCTAACATTGTTCAAACAGACAGGAAAATTTACTAATGTCTTTTCATCCTAAGAAAATGATAATCGGAAATACATGTTTATATATTGTCTTAGTTTACAGTGGCTGGGACCAGTTTATCACTATGTAGGTGTAATCAAAATTGTGTATTCTACATGCTCCATGTAATTTCTCATGAACTGTTAATAATGGAGTGTTGGCAGCAGCTGCCCAGGACACATCTGACACTTCAGGCTACAAGCTGGGTGCTTAAGAACCCTATGAGATAGGAAAGTTTCCTGTCTTCATACCAATGACTCCGATGTGATAACTCCCCTCCTGCGAGTCATTAACACCTTCACACCCACCTGCTAATGGGCCATCAGGGATTCCAAAAACATGCCATGACTCACAGAGTAAATCACCCATTGTGAAACTCCTCACCCTGGGAGAGATATTTGCCATTCCCATCTGAACGTGGGCATATATAACCTTGGGATCTGGGGACTTCTGGTACCACTTTTCAGATCCAAAGAAGGACCAGAACCTTAACAGAGCTGCGACTGCCACTCTCAACCTGATTGTAACTATTGTCCTCACCAACGGGTGTTTCTTTCCTTTTACTTTGTGCCCCAGGGGGACCACAGGGCACTCAGCACAGGGGCTGGTGAGCTCCATTCTGTTTGTGCCCCAGGGTGCTGGGTTATACATCTGGGTTTTATGGGTTAAAACTGATTTTTTTTCCTCTGTATTATTGTATTTATTGTACTCTTTTTATTAAATGTTAACTCTGACTTGCAATCTCTTTTTGAGTTGGGTTCATTTCTCCTGCTAGTTTACCTTTAAACAAGCACATCTATATGGATATGTATAACACTACAGAAAAACAAGTTAGACATAAATCTATATGACCTGCACATTTTGAATTAGACGTGAAAGTTCATTACTGTAAAATCAGTATTGCCTATGGTTCAGATTATGCAATATAGACTATTTTTAACAATTACCTTAATTAGAGAAAGTAAAAAATTTTGAATTTGAACAAGGAAGAATTTCCTTTAAATTTCCATTCAACCTGAATATAAATGGCTTGCTTTGCTGGATGCTATGATATGGTAAAGCTCTCTAATTTTATATATTTATATAAAGATAATTTCTTTTTTTTTAAATGAAGCATATTTTTAAATACAGTGTACCATTTTGAATGTAATTATAAAATTGTGGAATGCAGTTTTGAAAAAAGCAGATTAACAAGACCCTTTATTTGCATTTTGTGCTGTCAAAGAAACTCAAACTAAATGGCTGTAAGGAAAACATAAATATAAATGTATTTGACTGAAATATATGCCTAAAATGTATTTGTCAGTTGGGATAGTAAAAGAATATGTATTTTATTTAGGATTATTTAGAATCTTGTTTTTTTAGGAAAATAAAGAGGTGTTTGTTCATTTGTTTTTGAGAGATAGTGAGAACATTAGCTAAGAGAGAAAAATGATGCAAACCTACAAGAATTACTTAGGGAGAAAAAGTCCTGAATGACATTGCATCTTTCTTTGAAACACTGGTATTCAATTTAAAGAGAAAAATTGGAGAACATAAAGAATAATAGAGAATAAGAGAGGATAATTTGATGGAAATCTGACTGTGAATCTACAGGCAGGCCTGCACTACATAGCTAGTAATGTTCCTCATAAAGTTAGCAATGAAAAATTCTTTTACATACAACATTGTGTTACTGTACAGTTAAAATCTGCATCTAAAACTACTCCTGTGGATCCTACAACTGTTCCAAAGAGAATAATAATGATACATCAATAAGCACCAAGAAATAAATTGCAAAATGGTCATGAAAATTTGTGCGGAAAGATAATTGAGGGTAGACAAGAAGGAGACGTGAGTAGCCCAATATTTATAATTAAGGGATAAATAAAGTTACTGATTAATACTTCTTCCATGATTCCATCAAAATCTAATTCAAATTTTTGCTGTATGAAGAAATGATTATCATATCAAACAGCTTGCTGGAGAAGAGGCTCAGTTATTACACAGACAATGAATATACTGTGAAAGAAGCAAAACTTTCAGAAATGAAAGACACTTAGTATGGCAAGACACTTTCTGGTAGTAAAGAAACTGGGGGGAAAAAAATATGCAGAAATCTTTTCTGACCAGTCGATTTCTTTGGAGGTGGTAAACACTGAAAGAAATTGCAGCATGTATTTGGATGATCTCTATACAGACTATTCAAAATTCCAAGAGCAGGAGGTAGGGAACAAACACACAATATTATTAGAAAGATGAAATGAGTTAATAATTAGATTATTACCATACAAGTGGCTAGGTATCTCTGTAATACTTGTAGGTGCTTTTAAAAATCCAATACCAAGTACCTAATCAGTATTTTGAACATTAATCAGAGGAAGGGCCTGTCACTGATTTCCTTTACTCAAGAAGGCTCATTACAGAGCTTGATTGTAATATTAGAACTACCACTGAGATGTACCAAACTAAAATCTGAAGTGTCTTTTCTGCTAGAGCATGAAATCAAAGCATGTGATTTCATTAATGCGTATTATTAACTTTTTGTTCTAATTGCAAGTGGTTTGGTTTGTACTAGAAATATAAATATGGCAGGGGACTATTTTAATGTTAGGAGTAGATCTCATAAAAATATACTCCCTCTCACACAACTTAAATGTTCTAAATAACTTCAATAAGTGTTTTAAGATATTTAATGTTTTTTATTAAGTCCACTTATTCTTTTGGAAACTTGGTAAAGATATATTTAACCATTCTTGTCATAAAACCTATGGAAATCTCTGGTGGTTTTACTTTGTATTTTATGTGTGTTTTTCAGTGTCCTATACAATATAGTATATAAGGATTCCTAGAAATGCAGAGGATTCCACTCTTCTTGTCAAATGCCACAACAGTAAGTGAACAGCTAATATTCTTGTCTTTTAGCCCAGCTTCAACTGATTTTCACAATGTCTTCTCTGAATAGGAAGACAAGAATTAAATAAAAATTTCTCTTCACTATAACCTGAATTCTGGTGTATAAGGTGTGATTGTGATGGGATGGAATTAACTTTCTCCACAGCAATGCTTATAGTATTGTGTTTTGTAGCCAGGACAGTATTGATATCACACTTCTGTTTTGGTTATTCCTGAGCAGTTCTCATACAGCATCGAAGTTATGTCTCCTACCACTCTTCATCCCTTCTCCGAAGGCCAGTGAGGCCAGGTGTGAGGAAGAGCCTGGGAGGAGGTATAGACAGGATTCCTGACCCAAACTGATCAAATGGTTATTCCATGTCATATAATGTTGTTTTCAGCTACAAAAGCTAAGAGAAAGGAGGAGGAAAGTATTGGCTATTACTGTGTTTATACTCAGAAGCAATTGCTACCAGTGCTGATGCCCTACTTCCCAGGAAGTGATTGGACATCACCTACTGTGGGAAGTGGAAAATATTTTGTTTTCCTTTGATTTCATGTGTGACCTTTGCTCTTCTTCATTAAACTAACTATATTTTGTGGAACAAGTTTATTATTTTATTTTCTTCCCCTGTCCTGCTCAGGAGGGGAGTCACAAAATAGTTTCTTAGCTGACTAGTGGCCATTCAAGGTCAGCCCACCATGGTCCTTGACCAAGGTGGAACACTTGAAAATTTGAGATAAGGACAATAATTGAGCGGTAACTGACAAAACTTTCCAGAGAGCAGAAGAGTTGTGGGGACTTTTTCCTTTGTGACCATGATGAACAAGCAAGGGATGAAATGTGCATACCTTGTCTGTCTTTGCTGGTGTTGTTCTGATGTTATCTTCACTTGGGTGTATGAAATTATTTTCGCTAATCTTATATTACCATGTGGAAGCTTTTGAGAGTACAGAAGCTCTAAAAGTGGCTTTTGTGAGAAGTCATTAGAACCTGCCCCTTCCCAATGGAACCTGGAGCCAGTTCCATCTGGCTCCAAGACAGCCCTACTGCTGTCAAGATGAGCCCATCAATAGTGCTGTCTCTGGTAGTGCCTCTGTGTAGACATATTTAGAAAGGATAAAAAACAAGAGAGAGCAGTGAGAAAATTTGAGAGAAATGGTCCTGCAGACACCAAGGGAAGGGAAGAAGGATGGGGAAGAGATGCTACTGGAGTTGGAGCCCATGGAGAAGACTACGGTGAGGCAGGCATGACACCCATGGAGGTCCATGGCGGAGCAGGTGGAGGCTGCAGCACACAGAGGACCACATGCTGGAGCAGGTGCCCATGCCCAAAGGACACTGTGACCTCATGGAGAAACCAGAGCATGTTTACTCATAGGACCTGGGAGCCCTCTGAGGACACAAACTGGGCCAGTCTGTTGCTGGAGGACTCTACCCCATGGAAAGATGAACTGCAGTGTGTGGGAAGGACTTATGGTGGAGAAGTTCATGAAGGACTGTCTCCCATGGGTGGGATGCCACACAAGAGCAAGGAAAACAAGTGAAGAGGAAGAAGCAGGGGAAAAAAAAAGTGTGATGAACTGACCATAACCCTCATTCCCAGTCTCCCCTACATTGCTCAAAGGAAAGAAAGGAGGTAGTTGAGTCAGGAGTGAAGTTGGCACTGGGAAGAAGAGGGTGGAGGGAATTTGGCTTTAGTTTTTTTCTTATTTTTCACTATCTAAATTAAAATCATGCTAATGTTGTCTTAGCCACTTTAACCTATATTTGTTTTCTTTATATATATATTCTTGGGTGAGCTATTATTAGAAAACTATGACTGTGCATATGCAAGTTCTGACAGCTCATGTTGCAAAAAAGAGTGAAGGTACAAAAATACATAAGAAATATACTTCACAGTTTGTGATTTCATGTACTGATCTGGATCTTCACCTGCTTTGAATCAGTTCATAAAAGGCTATGTTGAAATCCTCAGATTTCTCTGACTTACTAGGCATATACACCTGTGTTAATCACACCAATGGTTCGTGACCAACTGAAAAGCCTAACTGCATGACAAGTCAATCTGTTTTTCACACTTATTTTGACATGTTAGCAAGTATATTCTTAAAACTTTGATAGATGGCCAAGAAGTTTGTAAAAAATGTCCTCAGCTTTCTACAGAAAAAGTAACAAGAACACATATATGCTACAGTAATGGATTTGAGTTGTGGTTTTTTGGGGGTTTTTTGTTTGTTTGTTTGTTGTGTGTTTTTTTTTGTTTGTTTTTTTTTGTTTGTTTTTGTTTTTTTTTTTTTGTTTTTTTTTTTTAAGAGGTAGGCTATACAATTGCTATATTTTAAGAGTAGAAATTATATGAAGGAATTATAGTCAAATATCATGGTGTTGAAAATAACCATCACAGCTTAAATGTCAGTGAGAGCCAGCAGAGGGGTTCAGGTTGTGACTGAGGAAAGTAGAACTGTGACTCTTGTTGCAGTATGGGGTGCCACTGATGGAGTCCATAGTGGGGTTTGGGTCTAGTGCCCTGATAGAGACTTACGAGCAAGCCCACAGTGTTAAACTCAGGGGAGCCATAAGGACCATTATTCACATAGAAATAATGTCTAGGCTAGAACTATTGTGCAGAAACGATGTCTGAATATTCACCTTGAACTGCTATTCTAGCAGCTCTGTTGAAAGACCAAGTGTATTAGTGTGATGGCATACATCTTATGTGGCATCATTTCAAATGCCATAACTGATCTAAAACATTTGGAAGTAGATGTGCAATCAAAAGTTCTTAAGTGGTTGAGAACACATCAATTCTGGCAGATGTAGAGTTGTTCACTACCTGTCATAGCACTGAGTGAAAGTCACACAGAATTAGAAGCACCTATAATTTATGTTGTCTGCAATGCAATATTTCTTCCTTGTAGCCTGTAATTTTATTGCAGTGGCTAATGTTGCCTTTTGCTTTTTGCTCAGTAGTTGCAGTAAGGCTCTATCTCTAAAAGAATATGGTAGTCTTGAAAAAGATAGAAAAAATACCCAAACAACCAAGTAAATTAATAAACAAGATAAGGTACTGGCTTCCTGTTGGTTTATTCCCTGATTGACTTAATTTTCTGTGAACTCATGACATCTTGGACTGGAGATGCACTACAATTGCAGCAGCAAAGAGTAATGTCACACCTGTATCAGTAGGGTTGCATCACTTTACAAAGTTAAGACTTTAGCTTACTTTTGATCATGTTTCTGTCACCAAAAGCTTAGAACAGCCATTGACTTAGTGGAAGATCCTGTATTCTTCAGAAATACTTGAATTCACCTCATCATGGACTGCTATTATTTGGCTTTCTGTCAGTCTGTGGTGTTGTACAATGTATTGAACCAGGTGTGCCTAGATGTCCTGCTTCATTAAGTCACTAGAAAGACTCTTAGAGACCGAAGAATCTCTGACATAATTTGTTTCATTGCCACCCAAAATTAAATTTGCTATTTCTCTTTCCAAATGTGAACCTGAGGGTTGTCATCTTGTATTCCTATCTTTGCTTCTTTTATCTATTTATTACCACTGGAGCAGACAGTTACAGAAAACATTGGGCGGGAAAAGCTAGGAGAGACGGAAATCACAAATGGAATTAATATCTGAAAAATTAGCTATCTTTTCTTAAAAGATGGACAAACTGAATTAAAATAATAAAAAAATAAAAGAGGAAAACAACAACAACAACAAAAATATATCTTTCATCATTAAAGTTCTACTTTTAGAATTAAAATCAGAATTCACATTTTCCTTCCTGTTCTTGAACATCTTCCTGTTCACCTTCTGAACAAGAATCATAAAATCATAGAATATCCGGACTTAGAAGGACCCATCAGGATCATTAAGCCCAACTGCTGTCCCTGCACAGGATACTCCAAGAATCACACTAAATGCCTGACACCATTGTCCAAATGCTGCTGTTACCACTTCCCTGGGGAGCCTGTTCCAGTAACTCAAACACCCTATGACTCTAAAACCTGTGCTTGACATCCAGCCTGAACCTCTGCTGACTCAGCTTCATGCCACTTTCTCGAGTCCTGTCACTGATCACAAGAGTGAAGAGACCTACATGTGCCCTTTGGCTTCTCTTCAGGAGGATGTTGAAGACAATAGTGGGTTCTTCCCTCAGTATCCTCTTCTCCAGGCTGAACAAACCAAGTGGCCTCAGCTGCTCCTCACGTGACTTCCCCTCTAGACCCTTCATCATTCTCATGGCCACTTTGAATGCTCTCTAAGAGCTTAATGTCTTTTTTATGTTGTAGTACCCAAAACTGGACACAATATTCAAGGTAAGGGTGCCCCAGAGCAAAGAGGGACAATTGCCTCATTTAACTGGCTGGAAATGCTGTACTTAAAGAACCAAAATCCCTAGGTTTTTGAAAACAGAGAGGAAAATAAGGCAGGAAAATATACAAGTGATGTAAAAGATTTTTGCCTCTTGCCCCTTCTTTCTCTTCAGACCTTTTCAGAAGTGGAGTAGAGAGGGAGGCAGGGAGCAGTCATATTTCATTTTTTACCTGTGAAGAGATACGTTACAGTACGTAGTATTCTAGCATCTCAAAACACTGTACATAAGGCAAAAGAAGTAGCAAAGAAAGGAAAGGGTTATCTAAAATAGAACTTATATGAAAATACATCATAAATAAGAGTATACTTCTTTATCTCTTGCTATCTCTTCTTCTATGAAAATAAGTATTTCAGACTTACCATGGCATCTCCCCCCTCCTGCCCTGTACTGCTGGCATCTACAGGTTGCCATTAACAACAGGGTATTAAAAGAAAAGCTGTGAGAAATGTTGTTGAGGAAGGAAAAAAACTGAGTTGTTGTGGGATACTAAGGAAGCAGTGATGCCACAAAGGGAAATAGGAGATTGAAGTGCTTCCAGGCTAAATGAATCCACCACCATCACTGGCTTGTTCAATTTGCATTTTCCTTCTGACTTTCAAGATGTGACAGCCTTAAGAAACTAGAGGAATTTGTGAAGACTGCATTGGTGAAATCATAGTGTGAGGTGAAGACATGGTGAAGCTGAAACAGGCACTTAGAAAGGAAAGGAACAATACAAAGGGAACAAATTCTAAGCATCAAAACAAGATGTTCTCTTGAATATTTAGAACATGGCATTGTATTCAGATGGGAAAAAAGTAAGGAAAACTATAGAGAAAAAACATAACAGTAATCAGTTTCTAGAAAGACTGTGACTAAGTTCCTGTCTTTACAGCAATAATTTTAAACCCTTATAAATATATCATAATTTCTTTTTTAGGATATTTTAATGTAAAAATGAAAGGCGGGGGGGAAAAAAGAATATTTTCTCCCCAGACAAAAAAAAATCAAAAATTTTGTAACAGGAAGCTAAGAATTAATATGATCCAAACATGTATACTTGAAAAGGAGTTATTGCAGGAATCCTTGAAAGTATTGGTTGCTGAAGTTACTAGTTGTCCCATTGTGTCCTCCGTGGCTAAAAAGTCTTCACTTGCAGTCACAAGCCCATGGCATTCACAGTTAACAGTGAACTTAGGAGAGAAGGGGAGAGGAAGATGTGGAATTCTGCCCTATCATGAATCCTAGCAATGCTATGGTGTTATGAATAATAAATACCCCATCTGAATCCAGACTAGATGCAGAGTTTTTTGCCTGTCAGGAAAAAAAAGTTACTGATTCAAAACACAGCCTAGGAAAACAGAAAATCTTTACCTAGGTGGACAACCTATGTGTCCAGAATACTCTAATTAAAATAAGTTGTAAATTTGAAATAAGTAGTCTATGAATACAGTGAAAGTTAGGAAACGTACAAAGGAGTTTGAAAACAATGACTCGTGCCAAATGTGTTTTAGGATAAATGACTATTTTGATAATTTCTTGAAGTGGAATATTTCAGTGTCAGTGTGTTCTCTTTTGAAATAGAACAGAACATTTTGATTCCTCAATCTGAAATTATTTTCTTCTGTGAAATGTAGTTCATTTTATAAAAGAGCAGAAGTAAATGTAATTGATCATCTTCTACCTAAATGCATTATTTTTTATCATCAATAAGTATTTTACATACATCATGAAAATTCAGGTTTGCTTTTTTGTTTTTTTAATAATTAATAGAGAAAGAAGTCAAACCCACAGAATTGTATAAAAATAGAAGAAAAGTTTTCTGTTTGTTTCAAATTTCTAAAAAATGCTGTCATAATAACCCAGAGCAATTATTTACAGCTCTTACACTTTACAGTATTCAAGGAACACCGTGGAGCCTGGTCAGTTCTCCAAGCCTTTGTTCACAGAGTAACACCAATTTTCAAGAGTTACCCAGAAAAATAAAAACACATCCTCAGGGAACAAGACTGCTGGCACAAAATCTGTCCTGGGGCAATCAACTGCATAAATGTAGCTAAACATGCGCCATCTGTGAAGGAGTTTATCTAGTGAAATCAGCAGGATTTCTTTTACAAAACACACAATTGCTTCAGGATGTGAATCTATGCAGGTAAATTCAGGATGTCTGAAACTGTTGCCAGCCTGTTGTCTTGAAATGTCTGAAATGGTGATGACGCTTTGTGTGGCAGGGTTTACTGCAGAAGCCATAACACTGAGAAGCTTCTCGATGCTTATTCCAGTGTTCAAGTGACTTGTTTACTGTGAACAGATGGTCGTGTAACCACAGCATACATCAGTTGACACCTTTATTGCCCTAATAAGTAACAGGAAGAATCACCAACAGGTTTCTATCTTGTTAACACAGTGGGATGTGCAGGCTACAGTGTAATGCTGCTAAGTGCCAAAGATATCAAACTAGATGGATCCACCAAGAGTGCAGCAAACTGATGTTCCTGGTTGTGTTGTCAGAGCCCTGGTCTTTGCATTGGAATTGGATGAAAAAGGCATGTGTTTATCTCTTTACAGGTTTCTTTATCTGCAGTATTTCTTTGTATTTACATCTCTTACTTAAAAGCAGACCTGATTTTTTTTTTCCTTCTTTTCTGGTTTTCTTTGCTTTTACAGAGTTACGTAGTACATGTGGCTCAGTCAGGGGCCACAAAAGTTGTGCGAAAGAGTACTCACTACATGAATGGGATCTGTTCAGTGTTCTGTTCATCATTTGTTCATTCATACACCAAATCCAATAGTAGTAAGATTTGTGGCATAGGTATACATGTAGCTTTTTTGGGAGCTGCCAGACCCTTAGGAGAGGGGAAGAATAGCAATTTATGTCACAGTGTAGGGTGTACCATGTCCCAGGGTATGGACAGATGCTGGAGTGGGGAAAGATGCACTCCCAGACCCATAAGCAGGACCTCAGGCTGAGGGGTCTGCACCTGCTGCAGGCACCCCACTCCCTCTGGAGCACGCAACACCAGGAGGATGGACTAGGTTTGTAATAGAGTCCATTACATTTCGCCATTAATGAGGATTTCCTGTATTAATAAGATAGTTCACTCTTCTATGTTATTAAAGCATTAATCGGACTAACACTGGATTCATAACTCCACCTACATGGTGTGCTCCTTGGATCCGGAACAGGATTTGGGGCATCACATTTACCTTTTTGGAATGCACTGAATGTTGCACTGCTTAGTAGGAGCCTGCAGCTGGCCAAAAGAAACAAAAATGTTGCAACACCTGTGTGGGAATGCTTGGTCCCCGTTTTCACTAGTTTTACTTAGGATAACTTCAATTGGTTTGTATTACCTATTTCTGCAAAGGTAGCCATTGTCCAGTAGCAGTGGCTGAAGCACAGCAGCCTCACAACACTAGTAAAATGTATCTGGCTTATTACATGGTCTTGTCCTCTTAAATGTACAAAGGCAAAAGGTTTTAGGAGAAGAAAATGCAAGAAAATTTCTCCATCTAGTCTTCACAAAATATGTGACAAAGGCTACATAAACTCTGCATCATGCTTACCTTCTGTCCAAAGGCATCCAGCAATCCCTTGTGACCATTTTCACATATTGCTTTTCTAATATCTATGCTTGTAGATATGATGTAGGAAATATAAAGCAATATATTGATTCTGGCAGCGTATATTCTGAAATTGTATACCTATTTGTATGATTATTTAATGCAATTGTTTTAAGTCCATTCAGAGGTAATTGAGTCAGACAAATGCAGTATGCTATAGTTTTCTGCTTAGCTGAAAAGCAGGTACAGCACAGCCTGTGGTTTGCTTTCTTCTGTCGTCTTGAGAGTATCTCAGCTCTGCAGGTGCATTATTGAAGATATCATTTCTTTGTCACTGTCAAAATACAGTTTTATTATTATTTTTAATGTTATTAAATCAGCAATATAAATATAAGGAAAAAAAATTATGACATCTGTGAAAGTAAGATTTCCCTCACAGGTAAAATCTGCCCCAGAGGCATTCTAAGCATTGAAACCACCTTTGAAT
>VXAU01004446.1:429663-437472 GCA_013399695.1 Formicarius rufipectus
GGGCAGAGAAGCAATAGGGAGGTGATGAGTGCTTCTGGATCAGGTTTTGGTCTAAATTGTAGACGACACATCTTCCTTGGGGACACAAATCCAGGCTA
This sequence comes from Formicarius rufipectus, assembly GCA_013399695.1. Taxonomy (NCBI): domain Eukaryota; kingdom Metazoa; phylum Chordata; class Aves; order Passeriformes; family Formicariidae; genus Formicarius; species Formicarius rufipectus. The sequence goes on from VXAU01004446.1 coordinate 429,762, forward strand.
ACTTGGAGAGTCCTGCAGCACACCTGTCCAGCAGCAGCAGTGTGCTTCATGGGGAGGGAGGGAATATAGCTGTAAACCCACCAGTACTCACCAGTGATGCTGAAATACCTGCTGCTCCAGCAACTGGAAATCTTGGCCATTTAACCCCTTTGGCTTGAACCATTATTCCTATTTGAAGACCTGAGTTTTAACCTTGATCGTTTTTCTTGCTTGTTACAAATTCTCTCAAGATGAACAGCTTACTTTCAGATCCTTGGCCCAAGATGGGATCACAAGTGATGTCTCAGCTGCATTTCTTTCTCTCAGAATGTTTCCTTCCCTCCAGAGCAATAACAGCAGGAGAAAGAGATCCAGGAGGAGCTGTGGATATAGGAGTGATATAAATTCAGGTCACATTCTTCTCAGGGCCAGGATGTAAGTCTGACTAGCTCATCCATCTTCTTTTGTTTGTTGTGGTTTTTTCCCTAACTTCTCTGTGGTGACAGTTCAATTCCAGGAAGATCAAGGGACATACAATGGCATTGCAGCAACGTGACTCACACAAACCTGACCATATTTTGGCTTGCTCTCTGTGCTTGAGAAAGCTCTCGGGTGCATATCTCACTGGCATATCTGTCTCCTATATGCCATCAGCCCCAGCTTTGAACAAGTGGAGAACCCAAGGAAGATGGCTGGGACACAGGAGCCCTCCATTCTGGTGCCATCCATGGGCAGTAGAGTCTGGAGGCACGCAGGTGAGAACGCATGCTCCTGCATGGTGGCATGGATAAGCAGGACACTGTGAGGGCTTGGCTGAGAGCCAGCAGGGAGAGGTACATGCAGGGTGAGCAGTGTTAAGGTAGGGTGAAGGCTTTGCTGACAAGGTCCTTGTGAAGGGCTACTGCAGTGAGGGGTTGGAAGCAAAGCGAGGAACAAAAGGCCAAGAAAGGGATATCCTTCCCTGGAAAATGCCCAGAGAAGCTGTCAATGATGCATTTATAGAAGTGTTCAGGGCCAGGTTGGATGGAGCTTTGAGCAATCTGGCCTGGTCAAGGATATCTCTGCCCATGGCACAGAGGTTGGAACTATATGTTCTTTAAGGTCCTTTTCAAGCCAAATCACAATTCTATGATTTTAAGTGGGAATAAGCTAGCCTGTACTGAAATTCTGCTTGCTGTGGATAGATTGCTGTAAGTATTTATGATAACTCAAATAGATCTACATACTTAAATATATTTATACGTATGTTTATATATATATATATAATATTTATTTATATATATTTGACGTCAGGTACTACTGAAGCAATAATCAACTGTAACAATAAGCAACCTGGATACATTCAGATCCTATCACTGGTGGTTCCCCACACTGACAGGAACATATCAGAACTGTGAGCTAAAGCCCTTCAATATACAGCAAAATTTGCTGTTACACTGTGACTTACTTTTGCAGACTAATTTCTTTCATAATACAATTTACCTTTAGGAAAAAAAATAAGCAAATAGAAGTTTTCTGATGAAATGACAGGTTAAAAATAATTTGTCCTCTGTCACTGTGAAAACTGGGGGAAACTATAAAGCTCAAGAGAGTTTATAATTTTAAAATACGAATACATGTATTAAAGATACAATTGCTATGTATCTGGAAAATAAAACAGTAAGTCACAGTTTTAGTCATTTGAAAGACTTACAAAAATATTTAAAAAAAATGTCTATTGTAAACTGCATTCTCTACTAGTTGCCAGGGGAAAAAAGTCAGTTTCTACTAGTAGCTGAAATCTGACAGGACTGTTTTAAGCCTAGTTCTGCAACAGGCTACTGTCAAAGTCAGCCAACTAAGATAAGTGGACTGTAATTGGAAAAGATAGATAGGCACCTCCAGAAGGCAATTACAGCATCATAAATTGGCCTCTAAATTTGATCAAATGACTCATTCTTATAAGCAATTCTTTTGATCATAAATAAAAACATGGACTTGAGTTTAGGAATTTAGCTACTTAACAATGAGACATTTCAATTCAGAAAAGTGATCACGTCTTTAAACTGATATATCTGAAGTTTAGATTCTTAGAACATAATGCTTTTGTTTATATAGTATTTGGAGTAGAGTGATTTTTACCTAAGAAATTTTTACCCACTTACTTTCTGCTCAGAATATAAAGTACATCATCTAATTCTCCTACTGAGGAAAAAAAAATCTTACTCTAAGCAGAAAAACAGATTATAGACTTCACACATGCACAGACATTCAGACTTTCAGATATATGTCTTGATTTCCAATGCTGTTTGGTTCTATTGAGCTCAATAGCCACTGGAGGAAACATTTTTCTTTGAACAAAAGTAGTCAAGTCTTTAGATCTGCTGTGGATGCCTTGTGCAGATTAGCACTCTAAACAGCCAGTAGAAACTATTCCCTGATCAAAATAGTAAACTGGCACAGAGATATTGTAATACTTGCATTTCTCTCCATGTACTTTTAAATCTTAGAGATAGTGGAATGAAATATCACAGCAAAATTATTTTTAAAAAATTGTATTTTCAGATACCAAATTGACCTCTTCAGCTGCATGAGCAGATAAGCATTAATAAGATCTTTTAAATTAGATTAGGAATCTGCAACGTCTGTGGTCCTGATCAGATATCTAGGTTTGGAAACCATAATACCTACATATCATTAATTTTTTTCTGCCAGCCTTTTACCTCCTGTTATTGTGTAAAAAATAAAATTAATCATAATGTTCAGAAAAAAAATCTGTACTGGGTCAATATTAGAATGTTGTGTTTTATTCTGTTTATTGAAATTCTGTCATCTTCATCATAATATTCTGACATTTGTGAATCAGTGCTAACCACTAAAATAAGCAAAATAACAAAATGTCTTTATATTTCAGATGTCTATAATGTCTTTAATTTCAGACTGTTCATATGTAAAACTTCTCATTGTCCAAATGTTAATTAGTTTTCAACCTTATTGGCACTTAATCTATTCCAAATCAAGATCATCCATTCCATTTTAAACATGTATCTAAAACCTTGTTTCCCTAACATTCTGTTGATTTGAGTGCTTGTTGCTGGGGGAGGAGCATGTTTTTTGGTTTGGTTTGGTTTCATTTGTTTCTCTTTCATACTTTTTATTTCACTAATTTTCTTTCAGGTGGAAAAGAAAACCCCAAATAATTGAAAGATAATGTTTTCCAATAATGTCTGTAGCCTATTGTTAGAACACTCTACAAAACACTCTACAATTATTGAAACTATTCTGATTTCATTGTATTTTAACATATACTTTTTCTAATTTTATTTTTGTGTTGCTGAGAATACTGAGAATACATTATTGTTTCTTTCTGGTTATTTCTCAGACTCTTTTTCTTTTAAGTAAATTGGCTACTTAAGTTATTATTAACCTTCTACTGTTAGAGTTCAACTCCTATCCTACAACCAAGTTCTCTCATTGAAGCAACGAACTGGATAGGAATGTATCAATGTCCTGAGTTTGGCTGGGATAGAGTAATTTTCTTATTAGTAGTTGGTACAATGTGTACTTTGGATTTAGAATGAGAATCATGTTGATAACATGCTGATTTTTCAGTTGTCATTGACTAGTGGTCAAGAACTCATTGGCTTCTCAAAGTTCCCTGCCAGCAAGGAGCCTGGGGAGTACAAAAAGTCAGGATGAGACACAACCAGGACAGCTGACCCAAAATGACCAAAGGCATGTGCCATATTGTATGCTCAGCATACCAACTGTGGAAAAAGCTGACTAGGCATTGGTTAGTTGGTGCTTATCTATTGCATTGTGCATCCCTTTTTCTGTATATTCTGATTCTAGTAGTAGTAGTAGTCATGTTAGTGTTATTATTGTTATTATTATTTTTTCCCTTCTTTTTTTGTCCTATTAAACTGCCTTTTTTCCAACCCAGGAATTTTACTTCTTCTTTTCTGATTCATTACCCCATCCCACTGCCAGTGGGGGGTGAGGAATCAGCTGTGTGCTTATCTGCCTGCTGGGTTAAACCACAACAATCAGAGGAGGGTTAAGCAGTGGGGAATGGTAGATAGGAAATAAGATGACTTGAAGCTTCACAGCTGTACTGTCTGTGTCTAGCATTTCAGATATTCTCTCAGGTGCATGGCAGAACTGAATTTGTGTCTCTGTACTTCTTCTTTGTACTGTATTTGAAAGAAGCAGGACTATGAGGAGGAATTCTCATAAAGAAGAAAAATTAATATGTAGTGTTTCAGATGAACAGATCTAATTTACAAGGTTTTCTCTTTCCTCCTGAACAATGTATTAGACAATATTAATACCCTGAAGACTGAAAAATGTTCTTTGTTGCTGGTTTCTTCTGTAGCATTATGGCACTAGAAGTATTAACTTCTTCATTCCACAGTCAGATGCAGAGTCAAAAGAGAAAAAGGAAAACAAACAAACAAGCAAAACCTCTCAACTGTTATATCTGTCAGAAGCATTATCTAGGATCACAATTCCTGCAAATGATCGTATTAGATCTGTGCATACAGCAAGAGTTAAATTACTTACTGTATGCCTTCATCTCATTTCTAGAACTGGAGGCCTCACCCTCTGATCCTTTTGACATTGAAAGTATCATCTCTGCTCTGGCTATAACTGATCCTCTCAGTGGGTAATTGGTTTTGCAAGAACTTGCAAATACATAGGGATTACATTGAGGGGATACACTGAGGGGAAATTCCTGCTTGAAAAGCTTAATTTCCTTTATGAAAAGGTTACCCACTTAGCTGATCAAGGGAAACCAGTAGATCTAATTTTTTTAATACTTCAGTAAAGCTTTTGATACTTTCTCTCACGGTATCCTTCTAGACAAAATGTCCAGCACACAGTTGGATAAACATATCATGGTGTGGGTGAACAATTGGCTCAGGGGTTGAGCACAAAGGACTATGGTAGATGAAGTTACAACAGGCTGGTGACCAGTCACTACTGGGGTCCCACAGGGCTCCATTTTAGGGCTACTTTTCTTCAATATCTTCATAAATTGTTTGGATGCAGCACTTGAAGGCATACTAAGTAAGGTTGTTAATGGCACAAAATTGGGAGGGGCTGTTGGCTCTTTCGAAGGCAGGGAGGCCCTGCAGAGAGATATTGACTAATCAGAGGTTTGGGAAATCACCAACAATGTGAAGCTTAAAAAGGACAAGTGCTGGATTCTGCACCTGGGAATGAGCAACTCTGGATGAATGTACAGACTGGAGAATGAGAAGCTGAAGAGCAGCCCTGCGGAAAGAGATTTGGGTATCCCGGTCAATGGCCAACTGAATATAAATCAGCAGTGCCCTGGCAGCCAAAGGGACCAGTTGCGTCCTGGCATGCGATTTACAACCTCCTCACAAGGGGAAGCAGAGGCACAGGCACTGGACTCTTCTCTCTGGTGACCAGTGAGAGGAGCTGAGAGAATGGAGTGAAGTTGCATAAGGGAAAGTTTAGGTTGAATATCAGAAAAAGGTTCTTCACCCAGAGCATGGTCAAGCACTGAAAGAGGCTCCTCAGTGAAGTGGTCACAGCACCAAGCCTGACAGAATTCAAGAAGTGTTTGGACAATGCCCTCAGGCATTTGGTGTTATTGGGGCTGCAAATGTTGGACTGCAGGACTGGGAGCTGGACTCACTGATCCTTGTGGGTCCCTTCCAAATCAGGATACCCTATGATTCTACAATACATCTCTGTGACCTCTGAATGATTTTAAAGGTATTTTCCAACCTAAAGAATTCTATTATTCTGTTATTACAGTTAGTAATACTCTGGTCTCATCCATGCCCATGTGCTCATATTGGTAGAGGAGACAACTTGTTACTCCAGAGAAAAATATATTTTAAGTTAAATACACGGTAGCATAGGGGGTCTCAGTTTGTCCACAAGCCCTATAAATACTTGGGAGAGTTAACACTTTTGGATGTTTAGTGCATATGTTGACAGAAAAAAATTATATTTTTCATACTAATAAACATCTCCCAACAAGGGAGTTGTCTTTCATCCTGAAAAATAAAATCAGAAACTGATGTGTTTTCCAATAGCTGTCAACAATTTATCTACATAATTTTTTAGTGCATTTCAAATCATAAACTAAGAAAGTACCTATCCAGAATTTATATGTGGGAAATCAGGGACTCTATATGATAGTTTTGTATTAGACTTATACCAGAAAGAATCTTTTTGCAAGCAAGAGCAACAGAATGTATAAATATTCTAATTAGATATCTAAGTTTAGGATAGCTATCTTGACAGTACAGATGTGTGACTGAGTCATTTTAAACTCTAAGTGTTCATTGCTGTTACATATATACACTCATTCCTACTTTCATAACTAATGAAGTTGACATTTCATGTTTGAGACATGCAGATTTGACATCTATGTGCTGACTCCTTTAAAAGTGTAATATTTGTTTGTATAATGGAATATTTCAGTGGGATAAAAGATGTTCATACTGTATGCCATGTTTTCAGAACTTAAAAGAGTGATCAATTAACACAGTAGAAACACAGAATGAAGAAGAGTTTTTGACATCTGTATAAAGTACTGAAATAAATAACAATTTTTAAAAAAACTTGAAATAAAGCTTTTTAGATGAGAAAATAATTCAGATATAATAAAATTGTATACTTTTGTTGACACCCTAACAGTTTTGTTTCATTCCCACTGAACTAACATGCAATATCATGATGGAGTAGAATAATACCTTAAAGAGTTTTACAGATACAGTTTTGAGTCTTAAAATTTCTACCTAAACTGTACATCAAGGACATTGCTATTTTTGCTCTTTTATGTTTTAACTGAGAGAACAGAGGAGATCCTGGCTATGATTAGAGTTGTTTCATTTCAAAATTTCAGTACTAGGTATTTTTCCCGTCTCAAGTGATCTTGTTGAAAGTGTTATATCTTGGATATGAGAAAAAAAATCTTAGCATGACTGACTTACCAAATAAATCTGATGAGAAATTTTCTTGATTACTGAATAATATGCAGCACATTGATGTTTTTCATTGTAGATTTTATTCTGAAACTTAATTAAAGGGACTAGTCCCCTAACTTGGTAACAGTTCACTGAGAGGACCATCCACCAAAACACAGACTCAATATCCAAATGCTGGTTCTCTTGATATTAAATTCCAACTCCAAATGGATGATTCTGAGCTTAAGGCTATAAATTGCATGTTTTTTTCACGGGAGAATTTGCATGTACAGGAGTCATAAATAAATATAAATATTGTAAAACAATGCTTTTCTTCATTTAAGAATGGTGTGTTTGCTTTTCAATAAATATGTCCTTGTCTTGGTTTTTAGTAGCCAGGGTCAGTTTGTCACTGTGTGGGTGTGTATTCTAAAGCCTCTATGCCATTTTTTCCCATGAACTGCTCACAATGGCACATCAGCAGCTATTGTCTAAGGGACAGCACACCCCTCAGGCTGCAGGCTGGGTGTTTTGGAACTTCTGTGAGATAAGGAAATTCTTCTGCCTCCACACCCACCTGAGGGGTCATGTTTGCTAATGGCCCATCAGGGGTATCAAAAATAGGTCATTGTTTATCCCACAGAGTAAATCACCCATTGTTTAAGTCTCCGCCCTGGGGGAGGGACTGGGCGGAGCCTAGGTGAATATAAGCAGAGGATTTTTGGGCCTAGGGAGCTCTCTTCAGATCCAGAAGAGGACCCGAGCCACGAGCAGACTGCGACTGCCGCCAGACTGCAACCATC
>VXAU01004446.1:437498-453690 GCA_013399695.1 Formicarius rufipectus
TCTAAGCTCCCTAAACTTAGACAGTCCTAATAAATAAAAGGCAGTGGTTTTTTGTTTGTTTGTTTGTTTTGTTTGTTTGTTTTAATATTAGAAAACTAAAACACAAAAACCCTCCAAAACCTGTCTTTTGAGTTTTGATAAATTGCTACTTTAATTATGCTATAATTATATTATGTATTTATATTATATTGAATGTAGATAAGACCTCTCTTCTTTCCTTCATTCACCTATTGTTCAAAACAGAAAGATAAGACTGATGTGTTTTTCTCAAACATCATGTGTATGCAGCAAATAGAAAGCTTCAAATAACCTACTAGGAAACTCCCTGTATTCAACCCAATTTATATCTAGGTGCCTCAGGTACAGAAGTGTATTTGGCACTAGATGAAACAGAAGATGGTGACAAGGTAAAATATGTCTGAACAGCTGTATGATCGGCCTGTAGCAATGCAATATGGTGATGCCGACTTCATTCAAACCTACGGAGATGTCAGCTACTCTTTTAGTCTCATGTGTAGCTGCTGCATATCCCTGTACAAATATCTGAAGATGAGCATAAAGTTTTCTAATACAGTTGATGCTAACATGTACTTGAAACCTTATGGAAAATAACACAAACTGCATTTTTCTATTTATTTGTAAAGATATGTTAGGAAACAAAAATATCCCAAACTGAACTCTGCAATGAGGAAGAGGAAATCATCACTATCATATTATTCCTGGAAAAGAAACCCTATCATTAAAATCACACTTCTGGTTCAGAACTGACAATCCTTCATGTGAGTCTTCCCCTAGTCTTAGGACCCAGAAGGGCAATGGAAAAGGCAGCATAAAAGCAAAGAGGGGGAAATTCCCAAAAGAAGGCAGATTTACTAGAGGGTGTGTAAAGAACAGGTCTCACTGTATTATTAATATTTTCCACAATACAATTACTTTATTTTCTTTCTATTTTTTAGAAAAAATAAAATCTGAATTAACATTAATTTCTTGATTTGACTGATAAGATTTTCATCACTGGTAAATTGTTAGCTTGCCTCATTGTTTATTTTTTATCCATTAGAAATTTTCAGTGTAGCAAATACACACCATATTTTACATAGTCTGGGACATGCTCTACTCTCTGGCTTACTATACCCTGCATTACATGGGTAAATTAAGTGAACCAAAATACATAATCACTGATCTCATATAAGAGATGTATATGTGGATGTACACAGGAATGTACACATGATACATATGGTACTATATTCTATGCATTGTGCATCTAAAATGTGACAAAAATTCCCATTCCACAATATCCTTGACCTTTGACAGGAAGCAGTTCTGCAAAAACAATCTTTCCAAGTGACTCATTCTATGTACTGCCTGTTTTCAATTAAACTAAACTTACACCTCTTACACACAAAGGACAGTTCCTTGTTCCTCCCCACGACATTCTCTTTGACGTATAATTCAATGCTTAGACTTGTATGGTCTAAAACTGAACACTAAAGTATCAGAATAGTTAAGCAAAATATTTCCTTCAATGAATTTAGTCATCTTGTGTTATTTATAGCAATCATCTTCCCCTTCCACTAATGCCATCTAAGACCACTCTTGTGCCATCCATTTCCACAAACAGCTGTTGCAGCTTGTGAAATATCCTGACAGAAAATATGCCAGATGGCAACTATAGCAGGTAGCAGAACTGCCAAACAATGTACAAAAAGAAATAATTTTGAACTTTTCCTTTCCAAAGGGTTCTGTTGAACATGGAAATTAAATAGCAAAAGGATAATATGAAATTGTAATATCATTCTAGGTAAGAGTTGACTCTAGGACAAATTCTGAACAGGGTATGTGCTAAACTGCACACCTCCACATGTACACACATACACCCACATCCCCACACACTGACACTTATAAAAGTTACTGACATGTATTCATATATCATCAAGAAGTACTCTTTTTGGGGGGGAGGTATATGCAAATGTGGGTAATTGTGGGAGAACACTCAAGCTATGAGGATTGGAAGAAACAGATGAAGCAAGAAGACCAGGACAACAGATGCCAGGAGTTTGATAAATTAGAAACTTTTTAGAAATTGTGTTATTTGTTCGGATTGCCCTTTAATAGGTACACCCATCAAGTGAAACTGTTAGCTGAGCTGGACTGCCCAGCCAGCCCTGCTGCTGCTTTAACCCAATGAAAGTATCGCCTGCCTTATATTGCATCCCCGGGGGGCCTTCCTGCCTGTGACCCTTCCCTAGCCACCCCCACCCCCTGAGGGGTATATAACTCTTTGTTACTTTGAATAAAGTGGCTTCTCTCTTCACCCCCCAGCCTCAAAGGACCCACGTGTGTATCTATACCATCTTCAGCACAGGGGTTTACCGGCTGCGGTCCAGAGGCTGTGAGGAGCTGGTCCCCACGGTCAAAACCCTGTCAGGTAATATATAAAGGTACATTTTTTAAAATGTTGGATATTCTTTTAAACATGCTTTAAATTATCAGTGGTTGCCTTTTCTAAATCTCTGTCTTATGGATATGCAGCCTTTTAGGATGTCAGATTCCTGACTCGTATTAATGATTTTTCATTTGAATTTTAAGGAATTTTCAAAAAAGAGCATACCAATTTGGTATCAGAGGTTGCTAGTGGTTATATTCCTTTTCACTTCTAGAGCAGGGTATCTGGACTTTGCAAAGAGGCTCAGTACAGATTTTATCAAGCTACATATTGATGAAAATAAAGGTGACCTCATGGAACTATTCTTGGTGATCCGGTTGCTAACTCCTAAAAATGAAAAAATTGCTTGAATAGAATCATAACTTTTCTGTTCCAAAGGCTTTGGATCATTTATCAGTATTGCGTGATTTTTATTACTGATAAGTACAGTTAGTCCTGGTGGAAAAATGAAGATGGAAAACGCAAATTACAAAACAGATTTGTCATAGTTTGAAAATGAGAAAGCAATAATCTAAATTAGTTTTGAAAGATATTGATTCTCTTTAACTAGTACCAGTACTATCAAAGTGCAATTTTATAAGGGAAGCCTCTGCTGTTTTTATTGTTTCATATGATTTCAGAAGAAACAAACCCACCAAGATGGATTTGCTCATGGGACTTTTCTTGTTTCTTGTTTAGATATTATTCTGTTATGCCTGGAAAGGTAGAAGAGGTCAAAGATAGAGGAAGCCTTGTATCTTTTGGTAGAAATAGGCTGTTTGACACCTAAACAGCCCACGGACAAGTCTTCTATAGATAGTTGCTGCTACATCAAGATGAATGAATTAAAACAGTTGTGTTGTCCAAACTAGTATGACATTAGACACATACTTCTCCTGCTGCATGAGGTCCATGAAAATTCATGAACAAAACAAAAGATACTTGACTAGTCAAGGATCCACCTGAAACAGGTAGACATAGGGAAGAAACAGGGCAACAGTCTGGGGGACCACGCAGCATATACAGCTCTGAAAATCTTATAGTGATTCTGCAACAACTATTTCCATAGTGACAGTCCAAAATTTGTGGTCTTGTCCTTTTATAAGATGTTTTTATTCTAGACAGTGTATAACCTTTGGCTTTGAACCTCTGAACTATGTTCTGCATGATTCTGAAGGATTCTTTTTCTGTTTCTTCACAGAGTCCTTACATTATTGCTTGGGTTTTTCTTTTGTGATGCAAGAAACTTTTTCGTTTGTTTGCTTAAAGTAGTCTTTTCCCAGCTTTCCAATTTGTGCCTCTGTCTTGACCAGTAATTGATGAACAGAGACTTGTTTATACCCGAAGTCTCTCTTTTCTTGTATCGAGGGGTTTCAATATGTGTGGCCTGTTACAAACAGTTAAATCCAGTGTGGCCTGATCAAATGTTCATCATACCCAGGAGGGTTTGATACAATTCTATCCCAGGGATCCAGTAGGGGTTGTGGTTCCCTGAATTTTCCTTTCTGCCATTCTTGAGGGTAGTAGTGACTTTCGCTTGCTTCCACTGTTCAAGAACCCCTCTAATCACTGTTTGAAGGCAGCCACACACTGATGCTGGCCAGCAGTCTCAACACCTGTGTGCCTCTCACCAGGGGCTGCACATACTGCCCATGGAAAGGTTTCAGTGGTCTGTGGACTCATCTCACCATGTGCATCTTTGTTTTTCAGAGCCAAATAATTTTTCTTTCCTTAGTGATTTGGTAATGATTCACTGGCCATCCCTCTTCTGATATCTAACATCAAAACTGACACCAAAAAACCCACTCTGTGATTATTTGTCTGTTTTAATTTCCTGCTTTGCAATTTTGCCTTTGTTTTTGAAGTACTTTCTTTAAATTTGTCTTTGGGATTTACTGAGTTTGTGAAAACAGTTTTATTTTTTGTAGATACCTTTGTATATAATAATATTTTTTAAATAGTCGTATGGTTACTCCTGTTTCAGGAGTGAACTAAGTGATGAAATAAAGAGAATGTCCTAGGGCCGGTCTTACCCAGCAAAACCCCTAGCACCTGACAGGTAGATGGATTGGAATGGATGGAGTAAATGTAGGCTTTCTACAACCTACAGAGAGATGGCAGATTAACTTCTTATAACCTCCCCATTACGGTGACTTTATTGCTGAGCATGAGTTAGTTTTTGCTGCTCTTGAATGATTGATGGCAAGGAACAATCTTTAGCACAGCAAGTCTTACACAGGGCTTTAGTTTTCAGTGAGAGAATTTAGGTGAAATTAAAGCTGAAACAGGTAAATCTGACACTGAGATGGGGGAAAAAAAAAAAAGGAAACAAAAAAAGGAAAGAGAAAAGTTAAGAAATGAGAAGGAAATATTCACCCTGTACTCTTTCAGAAAGGCCCTTCAAAATAAATATAGGAAATTCTTGAGCAGGTTCTCTTCCTCTGGACAATTTGAAAGGGTATTGTGAAATATATAGGATATAGAGATGGAGCGTAGGGGTCACTATGACATTTTCTTAGTTGTTCAAGATATACTAATACCCTCTTTAAAATTTGAATAAATCAGAATTAAATACTAGAGTATTATTTTGCTTTAATGTAAATTAACAACATACTTTTAACCATAATTCATCTTTACAGACATTATTATCCTGACATTATCATATAAATTTCACATATAACCATTGTTGTCTGGACACTGTTTAGCTAACATTCCTTCATCCCTATCACATTTACTTGTACTCTGGAGGGGTTTAAAACTATTTTTGAGGGGCTTTCATCTTGTTCTTCCAACCATCTCATCTCCCTGTGTTTTCTCTAATTATTCTTCCATTAGATTCAACTACAAAATGAACTCTATATTTCTCATTTTGATGAAGATCCTAGGTATGCTGTATCTTAATATCTAAAAATAAAAATATTTTTGGTTATCTCCAAGATGGAGGGAGAAGATTTCAATTAAATAATACCAATCAGTAATGAATAAACACTCTGAACCTTTATTTTGTTTATTGTTGATGTTCTTCAGTGACACTTAAATAACACCGAAGTGTGCAGCTAAGAAAGGACTCTTTATGAAAATAATCATCCACAAACAGCTAAACAGATGATTCTGTATTGCTGCACAAAAAGCCCTCCCTTTTCTTGCCCAACTATTCATGTTTGAGTACTGAAAACCAAAATGCTATCAAAACTATTTCAAATTTTCCAATGACTCAGAAAGCAATCATTTTTGGTTTCACTCAGGTTTTGGACTTTGCAAACTGAAAATCAGAAGATTCATGGCACATCTATACTGACACAGGAAACAGAACAAAGAACTGAGGGTGACCACACTACTGCTACTTAAGTATTACTATGTTCCCTTCCTCTACTTTGGACAAAACCAAACAAGTTTATCCAAGTTGGAACTGTTACACTGACTGGTCACTCTGCAGACCGCTTCCAAACAGGAAAATAGCTAAGACTGCACCCAGTTTCAAAACAGTTTCAACTGTTTGTATCTTACCTAGTACTTCAACTGAATCCAGAATCTTTCAACCAGAGAAGTTGTACTCTCACACCCTTAACCACTCCATATATCCATATGCTCCCTCTCCTCCCAGTTTGCAAAATAGAATCTGAACTCCATAATTCATAAATACTAAAGTGGTTGGGCTGCAAGAGAAAGCAAAACGAATAAAGACCAAAGAGGCAGTCTTCTCTTAGCCTCACAAAGGTTTTAAAGGCTTGTATATCTCCTCTTTTGTTTAACAGCATAAACACAGATTCAGTGTCTTCTTTTGTCTTCTTATTTTAGATGTTCCACACTTAAAATGAAAATTCTGCAGAATCTTAGCTAAAGTTTTCACTTTAAAAGTTAAGGGAAGGGGAAACAAAAAAACCAACCAACCAAAAACAACAAAACAAAAAACAAACAAAAAACACCCCCCAAAAAAAACAACCAACCAACCAAAAAAAACAAAACCAAAACCAAACCAAACAAAAAAACTCAAAAAATAAAACAAAACAAAACAAAACAACAACAAAACACAAACACAAACCAAAACCAGTCCCCTTGCCAAAAAAAACCAAAAACAAATACAAAGAAAAAAAAACACCAAAAACCCAAACCAACACCAAACTGAAAAGAAAGTATGAAAACAACTAATTCAATATCTTTCAAATAGAACTTTTTTTTTTCACTCCTGTAAGATATGCATTTAATATTTTACTATTGTAGAGGGAGATAATTCAGTCAAAACTATGCTTGAGTCAGGATCCACAAAGTAAGATCAATCTTCATTAAGTCAAATTAGGAACAACTCCAAAGGTGACAATTGCACAGCCTGGTCGAATTTTGGGTTTTACTGAGCTTCTTCGAGAAGTCTTTCACTGTTTGTTTATAATAGTGCATCAGGTAGCTCAAAAGAGCAATTAGAACCCTCTTGGCCTTCTTTAGTCTCAACAAACCAAGACAAAGATCAGTAATGCCTATGGGATTTGTTCAGCATAGGAACTATTTCAAATTTCACTAAAACAGTCATGCTTTTAAATAAATGTTCAAGAATATTTGGTTGAAATACATAAGGAAAATTGTGAAGAACATTCACACAAGCTTCAAGACCTTTTTTGCTCTACTGATAGCTCTGTATGCAATTTAAATGTAATTTGAATACTTTACATTGTCAGTATGATGGAAATAAGTCCCACTGTAATTTATAATATTTCATATTTTCATCTTAAATAGCTTACCTTAGGTGATTGAAGAAGCCAGCAGGCATTCTAAAATTAGATCAAAAATCTTTACATTGTTGGAAAGCCATGCAGAATTATGAAGGATTACATCTTCTTACGGAAAATTTTTGTTCTCTATGATGGCTAGCACTGTTCTATCAAAAAAAAACCCAAAAAAACCCCAACAAACAAAACAAAACAAAACAAAACAAAAACACACAAAAAACATAAAAAAATAAGTAACTTCAGTTACTCCAATTTGAAGTGAATAAAACTACAGAAATAGTACTTGATGGTTTAATGCCTATTTTTGTGGTATTTCCGTCTTTCCAATATATCATTTATTATTGTCTCTAAAAAGACTGATTTTCTTCTTGAGAAATCCTACAGGTACAGATACTAAGAATGCTTGTAGCACTAGCAGTGACAATTCTGGAAGAAAGATTTTTTTAAAAAAGTATTTGAATATAAAATCCCATTGTGGAAATCTATACTTTTATATACTGTATTTCTTAAGGTTGAAAAGTAGAGGTTTGCTTGCTTTTTTGCACATAAGAAACAAAGAAATTTTCATATTGAGTTTAGGTTATTTTGCTGCATATTGCTCCAATTTATAATGCTTAAATGAACATGACAGGGAAAAAAAGATTAAGAATCTATGTGCACAATTGTATTTCAAGTTTCCCCTTCTGTCAGTAGCGTTAATTACTTCTTAGATACTTCACAGTGACCACCACATATTTCCTGTGAATGTAACTGATGAAGACTGATTGACAGTGACTGCTACAAAATTAGCATTTCTATGGAAGCCAACATCAATTACCATCAATGATGGGATGCTCATCTAGGAGATTCTGAAGAAAGTTGCAATATAAAACAAACGACTGAAGTTTACAGGTAATGCCAAAAAAAAAAAAAAAAAAAAAAAAAAAAGAAAAGAGGGAGGAGAAAGGAAAAATATACCAGTGTCACTGTAACTATAAGCTGCGTGTTTTCTGCTATAAACAAAAAAAAAAACATCACTAGGAAGTAACAAAACATGAGATTTGTTCTTTTTATTTTCACCAATATGTATTTTAAATGTAATTCTTTGTTATAAAAATTGTCTTCCAGAAATATTTATGCAGGTAGTATGTTTTTTCAAGGGCAATGTGTTCAGGTTCTTATTACCATAGTCTCTTAAATTTTGAATTCCTGATAAGTCTGAAAGGTTCATGAATCTAGAATACACTCGATACTTTCATCTTTGAAACATCTTTGAATCTGTTTTGAGTAGATTGTTAAGATTTTTATTTTGGTTTTGATTGGCTTCTTAAATTTACTGCTATTTTAACCTGCTATTCTTCTAAAAGCTTACAGTTAAGACTTGGATTCAACATCTGAGGTCAGGTAAAGACCTGAGCTACCATTTTCCTTTGAAAACAAAACTATGTATCAAAATCTACCAGAATTCCATTCTGAATTTTAGTTTTGAAAAATAGCTGAATGTACAGTACCTGTTTCAGTGAAAATGCCTATAGTAGCCAAAGTCAATAAGAAGGTATTATACTAGTTACAGGTAATCATAACTAAATTAGAGTGGAAAATAAGTTTGGACTGCATTACTGAGAACTTTAACAGAAAGACAGAATTTTTCTGGGCTGGAGAAAGCTCCTGTGTCTGTAACCTCACTGATTCCAGATGCTTGAACTCCATCCAAGACAGCGGTTTTATGACCTACTTATAACTTAAAGTGTTGGGGTAATATAAGATTGCATGGCCATTAGGATGGCATGCTTTTCAGTTGGCCAGAAATAGACCCAATTTATCTCTTTAGTTCCCTAAATATAGAGCTACTTGAATTATTTTTGATTTGTCAGGCAGATATCAAAGTAAGACCTTGTTTGGTTAATACTGAACTATGACTCTTTATTTGTTCTATTTTCCAGCCTTACAGGAAACCCATAAATTGTAGGTTCTCTCCCTTGCTCAGTAGCTGTAGCTTGTAAGACTGGTATTCAAGGCATAAATGTCTATAAAACTATGCATAATATGTTTCAGTCAACTATGATTGCAAGTTGAAATATGCCAGAATATCACTGATGTGGATAGTTTACATCACATAGGTTAATGTCAGGTAGTTTAGTGAAACTACATCAGTATTTTGTGTAGAATCTCAGAGTATGAAGTATCTGAAGGGAATATATTCCTCTCAACAGAGTTTATAAACTCAAGTAGGTTCATAAGCATGCACATGTACATGCACATTTAGTTACTGATGAGAATCAGAAGGGGAGATAGTCTCATTAAGAATATCTGTAATACTAAATAAAAAGATGCCAGTAGCCTGTGCCTATCCCCAATACAGTCTGTCAGTTTATACTCACAGAGTTATTACCCTGGAAATTGTAACTAAACATTTTATTATTTTTTTAAAACCACTTGCAAAATAGTACAAATCAGAATGAGGGAATGAACTAAAAATTAAGTTGTGTGTAGCACATGTAAGTAGCATCTTTTCCAGGTTTCTATCTTATGTGAATTCAGTACCAATTTCTATAAAGGACATGAAGAATTTGCACTGACAAGTCTTTTTTATTCTCCTCAGCTTCCTTGAAGAACAGAGCAGAAATATTCTGCTAAACAGATACTGACTGAATTTCCAATTTTTCCCAAGCATGATCATGGTACTTACTGTATTTGTAGCTCAAAATTGAATAGATTCCCAAACAATCAAAAATCTTTGTTGTGTTCTCGTTTCATATTGTCCTCCATGTTTTATCTTTATTGGAATAGTAGTACAATAAAGAAATTGAAGGGTATTAACTGTGAGGAAGTTGCTGTATGACTACACACTTCTTGTTCAAAATAATCGTGAGCTCCTTACTGCTGAAAGGTTGGCTTCCAGTAAGTTAGTATTGCTTCAGGATTGATTGCAGCATTAGATAGATTATATTTGACAACTCTGGAAAGCTAAGTTGTGCCCCACACATCTCTATATGGGTCTGCAATCCTGACAGTATGAGTTATGTGGGTAAATATTTCCATAGACTCTGCAAAATGTGCTGAGAGTTTTCTCTGCTGGAGGTGAAAGAGAACGTGCTGCAGAAGAGTAGTTGCCTTGATCAGGCACAGCATGCTTAATGTTGAAGGAACTTCTTTCTCTGTTCATCCTGTGTACACTTTCTTGCAGGCACTGTGACACTTTTTTAATATCTTATTGTCTCTACATTTTTGCCATGTAGGAAATGTTATGCATATGTTGAGATTAATTCATTTCTTCCTTATTTTTTAATGCTGTATGTCAAGACCAAATTCCTATACGGTTCCCTGGTTTTACCCCTGAAGCTTCACTTTTCTTCTATACACTTGTGCTTTCAGGAATTCCTGTTACACTATATTCATTTTTTCTTTCAATATGATTGATTAAGTGCTTGGGATTAAGGATCTGGGGAGGGTTTTTTTTGTTTGGTTGGTTGGTTTGGTTTTTTGGTTGGTTGTTTTTTTGTTTTTGCAATTTTTTTCTGATTTTAAAATGTTTCTTGTTTTCAGAACTCAATTAACACTTAAAATTTTATTTTCAAGTCTCCCTTTCCATCTCCCACTCATATAGAAGAATAATATATTTGGAACTGACATGTCTTCATGAATGTCTTCATGAATGTCTTCATTTGGTCTATGAGATCTTGCTTCCAAATTTATTTTTTTTTCAGCAAAAAATATTTTTTTCCTTTTATATAATAACTTTATTAATCATGTTTCAGATAAATAATATGATACTGGACTCCTTAATTTGCATTAATAAACACTGATTCTGTATAAAAACCAAGAATGCTAATTTACTTTTGTGTCTTTATGACTTTATTAAAGATGAAGTCTTTAGGATTTTCTGTTGTTTATAGTTTTGTTTTTTTTTCTATAGGATTATATCTGGTTGATGGAAATAACAGTGAGGACTCAATATAGCTGGATATCTGCAGATCAGATGACATACAATTACAACATTTAAAAGGTAAATTAAGTGAAATTCATAGTATCTGTGTTAGATGAGACTAAAAACTAGCTTGCTCACAAATACCTACTAACCTAGTCATATTGAGATATCCTGATCCCATGGAATCTCTGAGAAAACATTTTCTGTGCTTAGTTATATCTGTTTAGGTTTTGGAAAATCTTTGCTTAGAAAATTTAAAAGTGATTCAAAGTTGAATTATTAAAAATAAGCAAAGTATCAAATTAAGATCTTTCATATTAATAGTTCAGAATAAACCAGATTATTTGGATTAGTTTCTGGTTTAGATCAGAAAAATATAAGTGACTTGCTAGAGAATCAGGAATTTTTACTACCCCTGGAAGACTCCATACAGCCTTGACTTGAGTTACTTCCACTGGGATGAAAGTCACATCTGCTCTTGAAGCTTTGTCAATGCTTTAGAGAACAAGGAAATTCTTCATAATCCACTTACTCACAGAGCCCCACGTTCACACAATCGTGGCTTCTAAACCAAACCTTTGGTCTTATACAGGCAAAAGAGATCTGGCCTACCTATACAAGATACCTAATATAACTGTGCTTATTATCAAATATCTGTATGAAATATAGAGTATATTACATTAATTAAATTGAATAAGGTGATATTCTCTGCTGACCTGGATTTCCATGACTATATCACTAACCAAAAAAATGAAGATAAAGAACCAGCAGAGAACCTGTTTCAAGCATTGGGGCCAGTTAAGACAGACTACCTTACACCTCTGTTGCCTAAATCCAATCCTCTGTAGAGCAAATATTCTTTGGACATGGCAAATTAGATGTTCCTAAATGGAACCAAGGGACAAACCAACTGCTTAAGACAGTGGGAAGGTAGACTCCACTGTTTAGAGGCGCTTTTTGGATATAAATCAAGATATGGAAATTGATAATATACTGCTGGATTAGACAGTAAAAGTAAGATGGATCTTAACACAAATGAGGATAGCTAGGAAAAGTATAATAATTTACTTTTCACAACAACCCATGGCCAGAGCATGTTAGTTCTAGAGAAAGGATCTAGTTGTTTAAAGGCCAATTGGTAAAGCTGTGCAGGAACATAGTACGATAATATAACCCATCAATACAGCTGTCCAGATGGCTGAACTTTTGTTTCGGTACTATAAACTATGAAACTCAAGTTCAGTAGTACACATAGATGCCAATCCATTAGGACTCACAAGAGACCATAAGTCTTCAGGCAAGAGCTTTCAGTTTTCATCTCCTATGCATATTTCCACCTTGACATATGGCTTGTGATGTTGGCCTAATATTTTTGGCAAATCAGTCCACTGAAGGGCTAAGAGACAATTGGGTAATAATTGTGCAAAGTGACCTTGACTCAATTTCCTATTAACAGCAAATCAGATAACATGGGTGAATTGTGACAGAAAAAAATTACAACATTCTTCCATGTGAGATGTAGATACATTTTCCAACTCACAGTAGGCAATCACTGAAGACTACTATGTTCACTATCATGAAAACCATTTATGCATAGTTACAACTCCAATGCAAAATTGACCAAATAATAAAATGAAAGCTGTTCTGAGTAACTCTTTGCTTTATTCTAAAAAAAACAGTTAATTGCTTCCGAATATATTAGTTTGTTGGTATTGTACAGATGTGTATAATCACTGCCTTTCTCTGCTTGAATAGCAGCCATCTGTTTGTCTTTGAATGACTGCAGCATTTAATAAATACACTTCTGTTTGTATCTGAGAAGTAGTCACTCTTTCCCTGCTAATGTAAGACATATAATGCGACGATGTGGCAAGACACATAAGGAGATTCATTTATTAATACCAGTAATGTATGTAAGTACTGTAATTGGCTGTCCTGATTTTGACTGGGATAGTCAGATTTTTTTCACAGTAGCTTGTAGAACTATGATTTGGATTTAACCTGAAAACAGTGTTGATGGTACACTATTGTTTTAGCTGTTGCTGAGCAAGTGTTTCTCCTGAGCTGTTCTCCTAAGCAAGTGTTTCTCCTAAGTGTTAAGACCTTTACTGCTCCTTCACATACTGTCCCACCAGCAAGTAGGCAGGGACTGCACAAGACGCTGGGAAGCGGACAGTGCTGGCACTAATGAACACAACTGATCAAAAGGATATTCCACAACTTTACTCAGTGCTAAAAGCTATGAGGAAAAACAGGAAGGGGTTAACATTAGCAGCTGTGGCCTTTATCTTCCCAAGTAGCTGACATATATGATGAAACCCTGCTTTCCTGGGATGCCTGCACACCTACCTGCTGAGAGTAGCAGCGAAATAATGTTGTTTTTTTTTGTTTTTTGTTTTTTTCTTTGCTGGTATGTGCAGCTTTGTCTTTCTCTTTTAAACCACCTCTATCTCAGCCCACAGGTTTTTTTCACTTTTACCCTTATAAATCTCATTCATGACCCTTCAGTAAGGGAGGGAGTGAAAGGCTGTGTGTTGTTTACCTGCCTACAAAGTTAAACCATGACAACACTGACTTAGACCAATGCAACATTTTTTGAAAGAGCTCCTGTAATTCAGTAAAGTCAATTGTGCTAAATAGATGTCATTCAATTGTAGCACTTATAGAAATTGCAGTTAACATTCTCTTTTCATCAATATGAGATAATTTCCTAAAAACTGCCTAGAGAATTGTTGCATTATTTCTGTGTCCTTATTTAGCTTAGGAGAAAAAAAGAGAAAGAATAGAGGGGAAACAAAAAACAAAAAAAAAGGAAACTTTAAAGTAATTTCACTATTAAATGAACAGGACCCTCAGAAACCAGAAAGCTATGTTGACCTGTTACAAAAGCATGGATATTCCAACACAGTGTCCAATAACTATATTATTGTTGTTACTGATGGATTTTCTTTTAATATTGAATACTACTTCAGAAATATATGTGAGCTATAATCACAAAGAATATATGATTTTAAATAAATATCAGTTATTTAATGTTTAGGTATTTTTTGCTCTGAAAACTAAGTGTATGAGAAAGAACTCTTTATGCTGCATCTAAATTTTCAAGTACAGGCATTGACAAGCATAAATCATATATAAGTTACCAAACAATTACTTTTTAAATTCTGATAATCAATAAGGGAACAACAAGAGAGTTCATCTAGATAAATTTTGAAATATAGAATAAATTGCAATAAACATATCTTTTTTTTCCCACTTCATCAACAGTTACAGACAAAACCAGAAACTTTCTTTATCATTTCTGAAGTATTTTGCATATGCTGAAGAGAATAAGGATGTACCTTATGAAGTCTAATGGACAGTGAACCATTTTATGGTTGATGCTTTAATATAGTTGCACTCGATTTCGGACTTATTCAGTGTTATTGAGAACTACTGACTCAGACTCTTCTGAGCATTCTGTTGTGCTTTTTTATGTGAAAATCATGAAAATGGTAATTTTCTTGATATGAAGAAGTTCCAGTGTTTCAGGCCAGTCCTTTTCAAAATGAATCTACCTGTCAATCTCAAAAAAACCCCAAAAATAGCAACTAATTCCAAGTGAAACAGAGCTGCACAGATGTCTGTAGGTTGCAAGGGTTATCAGCTGTAGCCTTTTGAGAGCATTTGAATTTTGATCTTCTCCCGAGGCTTGGTTTTGGGGATTCAGGAATGAAGGTTTTTCAAAGACTGAAGACTGTAGTGATTGAGAGATGCCTAAAGCTTTCAGATGAAGTGGTCTTGTTTTTAAAGTTTTCTCTCATTTGATCACAAAATTTGAGTCATCATTTTAATCAGAAGCTCTACAAAGGTCATAAAAATTATATATTGTTTCAACTTGTTCCATGAATCCTAATGTTAGATACATCTTACTTAACTTGAAGCACCTCACAACCAGACCCCTCATTGAAGTTTTCTATTAATGGAGGAGAGTAGGTTCTTCCAGGGAAAAAAATCAACTATTCTGAAGATGTTAGTTCCTGTCCTGCTGTGCTATTATGCAACATGAACTGTCTGTTCTGAATAAGACAATGTCTTATATTAGACATGTTAGTAGAGATATATCTAGGTCTTTCCTTTGAGGACAAGATGACTGTTGTGAGAATTTGTAAGTGATTATGAGTTAAAAGGATTGAAAATGTAAATTCTTATTGAAATACAGATGCATTATCAATCTTTCTGTTTCCTTAATAAGAATTTAATCTTTTATTTGAAAGAACACATACCTTATATTTTAAGCATATTGAGAATATTAAGCGTTTACATCCAAACTATTACTGAACAACTGTGACTTTTTAAAAGTGAGGGTACTAATTATTAACATACAATAATTAGATTCTCAGAAAAAAAAATCCACACAACTGCAAATGGTGATCCATAAAAATCAGAATACATAAATATCTCATTTAATGAAGAAAAATGTTCAAAATTGAAAAGGATCAGCAATTAACTCTGCAGAAATTGAGGATTTGTTGGGAATTAAGGAATATTGGGAGCATGTCAGTAACCTTAAATGTTGATGTAAAACATTTTTAAAGCACCTATTCTTTGTAGTTTTTTAAAAAAAGGGTTTTAAAAATAGTTCTTACAAATTACAAATATGTAACTGAACGTTAATCTGATATTGTTGATTATGCAGTAAACATTGTTTTCAGGGTTTGGTGGTTTTGTTAGTTTTTTTCTTTAACTTATAATTTTCTCAATCCAATTTTATCTCAATGAATTTGGGAATAGAGAATTTTATTTAATAGCTAGGCATTCTGAGGAATAGCTATTCTGCCCAAGCTTCCCACATGAAAGACAAGCCTTATGCAAAATCCTTTTATTGATAAGATACACAAGCCAACACATGATTAGTCAGTTGTGCATATCGCCTGGTCTACTATACCTTGCAGGTTGTTAGTCTTGTTTTTAAGGTAAGAGTTTATTGGTGGTTCTTATTTTTTTGTTTTGTATTTTACTATTTTGTTTGGCTATTTTGGGGTGGGTTTGGTGTTTTCTGGGGTTTTTATTGTTTGTTTTGGATTTTTTTGTTTCTTTGCTTGCTTGTTTAAGACTTGGGTTTTCTGGTTTTCTTTTTCTTTTTTTTTTTTTTTTTTT